>CAIGRP010046091.1:0-11764 GCA_903798385.1 Fraxinus cuspidata
ATATTATAAAAATAAAAGACCTAATTATAATAGATGCGTTAGAAAACCAAAAACGAAAAAATATTGTAAATGTTATATTGGTGGAGACCCTAGAAATTTTACAAATAAATGCCCCCAATAATTACAAAAATAAAGGAGTAAATAAATTTATAATAATTGAAGACATACAGTGTAACACTATAGAGTTATTTGAGAATGAATCTTATAGTTTAGTATATAGTATTTATACAAATGACGAATTAGACAATTTAGAGATTATAAGTATCTCTAAAGACAGTTATAGCAGCTTAGAGGAATTAGATTTATCTATTTTCGATACAAAAAATGATGAATATAGAACAAGAATGTGTCCATGAATGGGTCAGGGGACAATGATCAATGATGGATAAATGTAAGAACTATAAAATATATCCGGGACATAAAAATAGAAATCAAGTGTTTAGAAAGTAAAGAAGAAGCTAACAAAAAAAAATTAAAGATCACGTGAAGATATAGAAGAACTAGAAGACAAGATAGTAAATACAAACAGCAGAATAGATAAAAATATATGAAACTATAGAAGAAATACAATATAAGATTGGAAATTTAGAAACAAGAGGAAAACAGCATATATGTAATTAATTACACATAAAATAATTATTTAGAAATAGAAAATCAAGAAGAAATAACTTGTCAAATCTCTAGGGTAAAGCCAACTAAAAGCATCAGAATTCCCATAGAAATACGAATAAATAAAATGATAAAACTAAACTTAATAGCTTTAATACATACATATTGTACATTTAACTTAGAAAATACTTAGTTCTAGAAGATTGTAAGCAGAAACTAGAATATGAAATAAGAGGAAGCCAAATGGATGGTAGTAAAATGAGATATGAAGAAAGACTTTTCAATGACTTTAAAATCAAATTTCAAGAAAGACAGTATAATCTAGCAACTACATTAGTAAGTGAATTAATAAAAGGCGAATTTGTTATAGGGATAAAATTCTTACTAAGTAGAAATGGAAGTTTAACAATCACCCCTGATGTTATAATTTTTGGAAAATACACTTCTATTATTAATACTACTGACTCATCATAGTTACGAGCGAAGCGTGGTGGACCCTTACAATCAACAACAGAACCAGAAGATGAAAATTTAGGTAATCTAGAAAGTTTGGAATGTTTAAAGTATTTATCTTAGAAACCTTAAATACTGATTTCATACCAAGAACCAACGAATTAATAATTTTCAATAAAACATCATCTAAGGCAGATAGTATAGATTGAATTTTAGAATTAGCTGAAAAAATACAGGTAATAGGAGAAGACCCTATAAAACATTAGGATAAGAATAAAATTGAAGTTAAATTAAAAATCATAAACGAAAATATAAAAATATGAACGACATAAATTAAACACGCAAATCATGACACATAGGACATTAACATACAGATTAAAGAGTTATTGAATTTAAATGTAATAAGACCATCCAATAGTCAACATAGATCGACAACTTTTATGGTTAGAAATCATAGTGAAATTAAAAAAGGCAAAGCAAAATTGGTTATAAATTATAAAAGATTAAATGATAATACTGTAGAAGATGGATATAAGATATCGGATAAAGACACGCTAATAAATAAAATACAAAATAGTAAAATATGTTTAAAATCTGACTGTAAATCTGGATTCTGGAAAATAAAAATGGCAAAAGATTATATTCATATGATATCTTTTACTACACCACTAGGACTTTTAGAAGGGTTAGTCTTACATTTTGGATTAAAGAATGCACCCTCTATTTTTCAAAGAAAGATGGATAGTATTTTTAATTCTTTTCAATTTATTTACATATATAGATGATATCTTGATACATAGTAAAAATTAGAAAGAACATATGAAACATTTAGAAATAGTTTTAAATAAATTTATAAAAAAACAGTTTAATCTTAAGTAAAATGGAAATGGAAATGAATAAACAAAAAATTGAATTTTTAGGAATAATTTTAGTAGAAGGAAAAATCCAATTGCAACTACATATAGTACAGACAATAATACAGTTCCCAAATAAAATAGAAGAAACTAAAAAATTACAAGCCTTTTTAGGAATTTTGAATTATGCTAGACATTTTATTAAAGACTTAGACAAGAAAGTAGGACCATTGTATAGTAAGTTATCTAGTAAATGACAAAAATATTTTAATCAATTAGATATAGAACTAGTTAGAAAAATAAAAGAAAAAGTTCAAAATTTACCATCACTAGAATTACCATTAGATAGTGAATATAAAATAATAGAAATGGATGGATGTGAATTTGGATGGGGAGGAGTTTTATATTCCAAACCTAATAAATATAGTGATAAAAAAAGATTTGTAAATATGCTAGTGGAAAGTATAAGATAAAAGGAAAATATTTGACTAGTTTAGACTGCGAAATCATGGCGATCATACATAATATAAAAAAGCTTTAAATTATTTTTAAATACCGAATTTACAATTATGACAGATTGTGAAGCTATAGTAAAATTTATTAAAAAGACAAACTTTGATAAAATAAGACATAAAAGATGGTTAAAATTATATGAGCTATTAAACAACTTTAAAATTAATATAGAACACATAGACGGATAATACTTTGGCTGACAATTTAAGTAGACAAGTTATTAATTTTCTAACCCATTATTTTCATGGTGCAGATGGATCAGGGGATGATGAACTTTGGGATTGTCACTCTAAAAGTGACCCCACAAGGATCTAATTTCCAATTCAGATGAAATAATTTAGAAAGACTACTAGAAAGAAGCATTGTCTACTAGACAATATCTGGTTGACACGTGACTCTAAACAAAAATTAGACAGCATAAATGCCTTAGCCAATCATTTTAGACAGATTCACAATCAAGTAGAAAACAGAAATTTTAGTTTCATTGCAGTAGTTAAAGGTATAAAACTTGGCATATATAACTATTGGGCAGAAGAATTGTAACAAGTAGAAAGATTTCCAGATCCCTTTTCCAAAGGATTTTACGGTAGAGAAATGATAGGTTTTAACTTTTATATACCTGAAAAGGTTAAACAGACTATGCAACATGTTACTTCTCAAGCGTCATCCTCATCTTCAATACAATTTTGTGATAGTTGTGAAATTATGACCAAGGTTATTTAGAAATTTAAATCTTAGAAAGTAGTCATTAGCAGAAGGATTACAAATCCTTGAAGATGAAACCTCTTCATCTCAATAGGCTACTAGTAAACATCAATATAAGATTCTTCAGTTACGTGATAGTTTAAAAAAAATTAAGTTCTAAAGATGTTGTTGAAAGACCTATCTCTAAAGATATTGCATCTGCAAGTAGAAATTATTTTGATAAAATAGAAAGATTTATTGAATTAACAGATTCTACATGTGTAGGGCAAGAAAAAACTTTATATGAATTAGAATAAAAATTGACGATTATGCCAGTATTGTCCGAAGTGCTATAAAGGAGTCAGTAGTACAAGAAATTATCGTTTTCTCTCAAATTCTAAGCTATTATCACAACGAAAATCGATAATTTCTTAAACATGACCCTAAATATGAATCTGCCACTAAATCAGCCTTTCTTAGACACATTTATCCTATAATCTCTTTCGATTACACAATTTTTAAAGAAGATTTTTTTATCCAGCCTCAAAATTCGGTATAAAAGATACTACACACATTCTAAACAGATCCTTCAGATTTTTTCCACCCAAACTTAATATATTCTTAGTTAGTTAAAATATCACCATTTGATGATTCAATTCATTTCTAGACCACCTCTTTTAAATAACGGTAAAATAATTCCAACTATCACTATATTTTTATATACGAAAGAGCCAAAAGATTTCGACCTTCCTCTAAAACCAATACAAAAATAAAAATTAGACATATTGACTACGAACGACGAATTTTGGAGACCGTGGCAATAATGGAAGTTCAAAACAATAATTCCAAACTTGTAGCTCAATGGAACAATGGAGTTATTTTTTGTCAGAAGCATCTTGTTTTAAAGGTTAAAACATAAAAAATTCCAACTCCAAATATTGAATAAAAGGAGCTATATTTGATGACCTTCCAAGACGCAAGCGATGAATCAACGAAAAGACAATTAGATACAGAAGAAGAATACATATCAAATGGCCAAACTAATGAAATGGATGCAGACCTAGAAGAAGCCTACATAGAGATGATGGGAAGATAGGCAATTAAAGAAGAAAAGACGTAATGAAAAAAGCGAAAGACAGATGAATAGTACTTAAAAGGACAGTTATCCAACCAAGAAAGTGAAAACGTTGGGGCCAAGAAGACAAAAATTTCAAAAAAATTCTCACAGATATAAAGAAACATTTAATTCTTTAAATGTATGTCATACACTTGTAAAGTTGTACAGTACCAATTACTTTTTCATCAATTATAAATCATACACCTGTAAACTTGTATAGTATAGAAAGAATAGATGTGATGTACCAGCATCTATAAATCTAATTTGGAAACGAGTTTCCCTCGTTGCATAAATGCGAATTATATATATATATATATTGTGTGATTTTTAATTAAATTGGGGAAATTGAATATTGGTCTTGGGCTGTGATTGAAGTTGATTGGGCTAAACTTAAACATGAGTTTATTTTTTTAGGAAATTACATACGCACCTCTTTTTTTAATTTTTTATTCCAAGGTGTAAATAATTTTTTCCCCAAAAATTAGATGCACTCCACCCGCCACACTCAAACACACCCCTTTATTTAAAATATCTCATTCTTCGTACACTTGTAAAGTTGTACAGTACCAATTACTTTTTCATCAATTATAAATCATACACCTGTAAAGTTGTATAGTATAGAAAGAATAGATGTGATGTACCAGCGTCTATAAATGCCGACACCACTTACAAAGAAAACACATCGAGAAAAATTAGTAGAAAAGCACACTACAACACTTGCACTCAAAAAATTCAAAGACATCCTTGTAAATTCAATCATTGTGGATTCGAAGATTTCACAAATAAAAAGTAAGTTATTTTCACACTTTCTCTTGTTTATAATTTTCGTTTACCTTATTTAATTTTCGGGCAATGCCTAAAAGAAGAAACACCAAGTAAGATATTAATTTATTCAAAAATTATATTATATTTTATTTTTCTAATATAATCCTAACGCTCTTAGCCTCTTTATTCTGAATTCCGTCGCAAAAAAAAAAAAAAAAGATAAAGTAATCATATGAATTAAATTGGTTATTTTACTTATTAAGTAAGTTCGTTTAAGTCTTTTAAACGTGATGAAAATCTTTTTTAATTACATTCTTAAACATTTTTAGAAGGTCAAGAAAAAGTTGAGAGGGAGTTTAGAAAAAGGTATTTGAAGAAATTAGTTTGTTGAACGGTAAAGTACTCTAAGACCATTACAAACATATTGTTTTTAATTCTCTATATTTTATGCCATTAGACGATTATATTTTACTTTATTGTTCTTACACATGAAAATTTAAATTGTAATCACCTTAGCCAAACATGTAGCATCGATTACTATTAAAATAAGTTATTTATTTTAAAATTTAATCAATTAGAACAATTTATTGCAAAAGTGAACTTTTTAAATTTGGTCATACATGCATTAAATAAAAAAATCTAATTTGGAAACGAGTTTCCCTCGTATATATAGCCCAAGACCAATATTCAATTTCCCCAATTTAATTAAAAATCAGACAATAATTATATATATATATATATAATTATTGTCTGATTTTTAATTAAATTGGGGAAATTGATATATATATATATATAATTATTGTCTGATTTTTAATTAAATTGGGGAAATTGAATATTGGTCTTGGGCTTGGGCTGTGATTGAAGTTGATTGGGCTAAACTTAAACATGAGTTTATTTTTTTAGGAAATTACATACGCACCTCTTTTTTTAATTTTTTATTCCAAGGTGTAAATAATTTTTTTCTCCAAAAATTAGGTGCACTCCAGCCACCACACTCAAACACACCCCTTTATTTAAAATATCTCATTCTCTCTACATTTCAAAACTCTATTTCTTTCTCTCTCTACATATATAAACACAGAACACACACACTCTCTACACCTACTGCACTACTGCTCAAGAGCTCTTTCCTACATCTCCAACTAAAGTACCAGCGCCACTATTTCCGAGCCTCAAAATTACACTACTCTTCAAGATCTTCCCAAATCTCGCAACCATTTAATCATTGTTTCCTTCCCGAGCCTCAGTCTCTAGAAGGCAACTCGTTTCGAAGGTTCTTTTATCATGTCGAACCCATGAAGGATTTGGGTTGGGAGAGTTTTGTAATTAGGTCGGGTCAGGAATGGAAGTATGGAGATTGCTGCCGTGGTTCCAGTGGAGGTTATGGGGCCTTGAATCCAATATCGGAAGTATGAGCTTTCTTTGTGTAGTTTATATAGGCTTAGATTCTTTAACTTCAATAGTTAGCTTTTGAAGTATGCCTCTTTCAAGTTCGGTGACATTAGTATCAGAGTAGACATCACGTCTCGAGACTCCAGGTGGTGTATGGGTGGCTACCCCACTTGGGCGCCGAGGTCGAAAGCATGGTGGTTTGCCATGGTTCCAAAGGAGGTAATGGGGCCTTAAATCCCATATCGTAAATATAGACTTTCTTTGTGTGGTTTATATAAGTTTGAGTTTTCCAACTTCAATAGCTAGCTTTTGAGGTATAACTCTTCTAAATTTTGTGACGATTACACTATTCACACGAGGATGATTGAGTTCGTCAAAGAACAAAAGAGATGGTGGTTATGGGTGTGGTGGTACTTGTGTAATTAAGATAGTGGACGATGATGCTAGTGTAATGGATGTACAGATCTACAACATTGCGTGGCACGGTGCGATAGTGATTAGGGATGGTAACGGAATGGGGGCGGGGCGAGGCGGTGTCACGGAAATCTCTCTTGCCCCCGCCTCATTACCAGTTTAAGGCGGGTCGGGGAGGGCAAGACCCTTGCCCCGTTTACTACCTCTTTTAATTTTTAATTTTTTGATAATTCATTTTTCCCCCATTTATTAGACTAAGACAATAATATATTTTTTAATTTTTACTTATTTTTAAAAGTTAAATTATATAAATATATTTGATAAACTAAGACTTTTACTATTTGTCATATTTTTTAGATAATTTTAGTTGCCATTTTCTATTAGAACTAATAAATTTTCGTGAAATTTGTCATTTAAAGTATAGCATTCTGAAAAAAAAATATTAAATGGGGTGGCCCCAAACCCGTCCCGGGGCAAAGTTGCCCACCCCATCCCTGTCCCGAATACCCGATTAAGCGGGTAATCCTCGCTCTGTTCGGGACGGGTCCCCGTGGATATCGGGTTTATCGAATAGTTGTGCGATGTAGGTGATGGTGTTGCTGGTGATGTGGCAGCGATATTTGTATACAGATCTGCATGGTGATGGTGCTGGTAAGTGCCAATGGTTTTTTATACAAATATGTGTGGTACCGGTACGGTGTACAAATCTGCGTGGTGGTTGTGGTGAGGTAGCAGCGATGTTTTGAGTGGTGTTGGTGATGGCGCTGGTGAGGTGGAATAGGGTGGAATGAAGATCGATTATGACCAATTAATTGGAGTAATGCTATTCGCAATGATTTTTTATTTAATGCACAATTCAATAAAAAAAAAAACTATCATATTAATGCATGAAATCATAAATCGTCACATATATATCACGTAGAAAGATTACCGGTAGTTTTCACTGCGAAAACCATTTTGGTAATTGTGAACAATACAATAGGCAATTTGTAACCTAATAAATTGTGTAATTTGCAACTAAATTTGTAATTGTAACTCACAAATTTTATTTTTGTAAATGTTATTTTGTGTGGTTTATGAGTAGTATGTAATTGTGACTATAAATTTTATGACCAAAAATAATTTATGACATAATAAAATATATAATATGCGACTAAATTTATAATTGTGACATACAAATTCTATTTTTGTGACCGTGACTTTTGCAATTTGTGACTAGTATATGACTATGACCATAAATTATATGTGATTATAACCATGACCTGATTAATTAAATTATAGGCCTCAAACTTGTATTGGAGGTCACAAAATGTGACCATCTGATTTTTGGAAAAATTCAAAAGTTTTTTGAATTTTGAAAATGTATCCTAAAACATTTGGAGTTATATAATTTTTTCTTTTAACTTTAATTTGGGCTGGGGCTATCCTCTCCTGATCCGATTTGGACCCATTTTAAAAAATATGGTTCAAGCTAGGCCCAGATTTGCCTACTGACCCTTCAATATTACAAGCCGTGATGGTCCACCTCGTTGTTTTTTTTTTTTTTTTGCTTTCATTTTTTGAGAATTGAATGCGATTTAAATTAATTTATAACTGGAAAAAATAAATATATTGCGATAGATGAGTTATTGGATAAAAAATGGGGAAGACAAATAAGTATTTATATAAAAAAATTAATTTCTTAAAAAATAAAATTGCATATTTCAATTTAGCATAAAGAACCATAGGGTTTTAATTGAAAAAGATCTCAATAGTTTCTTCTATATACCTTTTTTTTTTTTTTAAATAATCAGGCCAATTGGCTCTACCATCATAGTTTTTCGGGTCAGACCAGCAAATTCAGCACAATCCGTTCATTATGGTGAATTATCTCGTGAAATGGTTCGAACCAAGTAGCACTGGTTTCAATCTGATTTTTTAACGAGGTTAGTCATCCTGAACAACCCGATCCATTTTGACAACATTAATGTCGTCAATTTAGGTAGTCGTAAATCATAATGATTGGAGCATGAAGGAAAACTCTGGAAATGACTAGCCATGCTTTTTGAATTCTTATTACTCCTGATAATATGGTCATAGCATCAATTTAGTTATGGGCTTAAGTTGGGTGGCAACCCTTGGCACGGAGGAATATTTAAGTTTGAAAGTTAATTAAATTTACTTTTAAATTATAACGTTAGATTTTTCTAACAAGATTTATATTTTTAAAATATAAACTTTTTTTCACAAAAAGCAGAAACACAATAGTTGAAGTGAAAGCAGGAGCAGGAGTAGGAATCTAATTAAACAAGACCAAGTATTAGTTAAAAATGGTATATGTCTTAATCAAACTCAGTCTTACGGATTTAACTTTAAGTGGGCTTTGGGCTTAAACGAGCATATAAAGGCATAGACATCCAGAAAAATAAGGTATAACACCTCTGTATTTTCTATGTTAAAACTTTGTGATTTAAGAAGTCATTTATGAAGACCTCTAGTAATAATAAAGTGGAAATTACACAAAACGAGAATTTTAAAGTTTCAATTTCAAATTTCAGATATAAACTTTATTTATACAAAAATCAGATATTAATTCATATATTTCATCTATCTTCTCTCTCTAAATCATAATTACCCAAACCTAACCGTAATTTTATCCCTCTCTCTCTCTACACCATACAACACACCGTGACGGCACCGTCAATGCGCGGTTCACGACGTCGCCGCCACAGCAGCGCGTCCCTGTGAAAGCTAGTCGCATCGTCAACGATGGCTTCGTTTGCTCATCGCCTATGCAGTAGCAGTGCTTACGGCGCCACTGTAGCGACGTAGCTTTTATCCTTCTTTCCCACCTCTCTCTCTTTCTCTCTACACCATACAACACACCGTGAAGGCACCGTCAATGTGCTGCTCACGACGTCACCACAGCAGCGTCCCTCTGAAAGCTAGTCGCATTGTCAACGATGGCTCTGTTTGCACATTGCTTATGCAGTGGTGATGCAGTAGCGGTGCTTACGGATCCACTGTGGTGTTGCAAAAATGGTGGTGGTGGTGACGGCGATGGCATGGGTGGTTGTGATGATTAATAATTTTGAGACGAAAAGGAACAACAAGTCTTGAGCAGTGTTGGTTTGTGTCTGGGAGGTGATGTGGTTGTTGTCGTAGGTTATGTGTGGTGGTGTTGTGGTTGATTTAGTGATGATGGCAGCGAGAGAGTTACTTCTCGACGGCAGATTTGAGAATTTTTTTGGTGAGGGTTGTGATTTTGAAGTGGTAGGCTGGTGGTGGTGGTGTTGGTTGCAGTGTTTGAGATAATGGGTGTGCAGTTGGTGGTGGTGTTGGTTGTAGTGTTTGAGATAATGGGTGTGCAGTTGGTGGTGGTGGTGGTTGTGTGGCGGTGCTCTGAGGTGCTGTCGATTTTCATGATTTTTGTGGCAGTGTTGATTTTTTGGGTGATTTTTTTTGTTGCGTTTGTTGTTGGTGGTGGAGTCGATGTCAGTGGTGGTTGCTGGTTGTGGTCGTGGGGTGGTCATCGCAGTGTCAGTAGTGGTGCGGTTGTTGTTGTGATTTGTTGGTGTTTTTTGGGTGAAGGTGGCAACGATTTTGTTGGATATTGTTGGTGGTAGTGGTTTTGGTGAGGTGGTGATTTTGAAGTGGAAAATGGTAGTTGTTGGAAGTGGTGGTGCCTGGTGGATTGGGGTAGGTAGTGGAATTACGAGAGTTTGTGATCAATTATTTAAGATTGTGACCATTAATTTGGGTATTCTGTGACTAAAAAATAACATGTGACCGATAAATTGTAACAAATAAATAATATGTGACCTAAAAATTTGAATTGTAACTTATGAAATTTGTGATTTGTGACCGATAAATGAATTCTGATTTATAAAATTTTTTATTTGTGACCGATAAATGAATTTGTAACCAAAATGTATAAAATTGCAACCAAGTTGTAACGTATATATTTTTTTTGGTGATCGATAAATAAATCTTGACTTATAAAATTTCTGAATTGTGAGCGTAAAATAATTTGTATGAAATTTTTGATTTGTGAGCGTAAAATAATTTGTGACTTATAAAATTTCTAATTTGTGATCGATGAATAAATTGTGACCTATAAAATATTTGAATTGTGATCGTAAAATAATTTGTGACATGTAAAATTTGTAATTTGTAACCAATTAATAATATGTGATCCAATTATATGGAATTGTGACCTTATTATATTTAATTAATAAAATATATGTTTAATTTATTTATTTATAAAAAAAATTTAAAAAAATCTGAGATTTGAAATTTTAAATATTAATCCTAATATCTTTAATTTGAAATGGGTAAAACTTAACATCTTAGTTATGAAATTTTCCCAATAATAAACTTGTTCTTAACGGGCTTGCAAGTTAGATGATCAAATCAAGATCAAAGGAAAAGNAAAAAATCTGAGATTTGAAATTTTAAATATTAATCCTAATATCTTTAATTTGAAATGGGTAAAACTTAACATCTTAGTTATGAAATTTTCCCAATAATAAACTTGTTCTTAACAGGCTTGCAAGTTAGATGATCAAATCAAGATCAAAGGAAAAGAACACATTTCTAATTGAACTAAACGTAGCTTGCTTACAGACAAGGAGTGGTGGCCTCTTTTTTCCCTTCTACGCCGTACTTAAGCTAGCTCGGTTGTCAAGGGAAAGGCTCCAGGATTACAAGTCATGATCTAACAAGTGATTATCCCTGTCGTTTTGTTTGCTATTCGAGCGAGTTTCAATATGGGAGAAAGGAGGGAGCCACCTCTTTCGAAAGGAATGAAAGAAAAAGGTTGTAAAAGGATTGAGGGTCTGGGATGATAGATCTAAAACTTCATAGATACACCTTTCGTCTTTAGAAAAGCAGTGGAAATTTTTTCGAAATAGGCAAAAGCAAAAATGCCGCGTAGAGGTAGAAGGCCCACTGGAAAGTTTTTCTGCCTTTTCCTTCTCTTCTA
>CAIGRP010046095.1:0-14913 GCA_903798385.1 Fraxinus cuspidata
TGAATGCAAATGCAGCACATCCGGTTGTAGCGTCTTGATTCAATGTCTCACACACTGATTCCCTTTTTAGTGCAGTCAAACAAGAGTTCTGGTCCTTGTTTCTGTTGCCCTGTCCATTTTTGTCACCTTTTTGGGACTTCTCACTTCTATTTGCATTGGTTGGCTGCTAACTGATTCCTTTTCATTATCTAGGCATGACTGAGCAGGATGTTACTGAGTACAAGAAGAGCTTGGCCATTCGTGTGTCGGGTTTTGATGTTCCAAGACCTGTTAAGACTTTTGAAGACTGTGGTTTCTCTGCGGAGCTAACGAAAGCCATAACCAAACAAGCATATGAAAAGCCCACACCAATACAGTGCCAAGCTTTACCCATTGTGCTTTCAGGAAGAGACGTCATTGGAATAGCCAAAACTGGTTCAGGAAAGACTGCATCCTTCGTGCTTCCCATGATTGTCCATATTATGGATCAACCTGAGCTTGTGAAAGAAGAAGGCCCCATTGGAGTAGTATGTGCACCTACTAGGGAACTAGCTCATCAGATATTTCTAGAAGCTAAGAAATTTGCAAAGGCAGATGGGATTCGTGTCTCTGCTGTTTATGGTGGAATGTCTAAACTTGATCAGTTCAAGGAGCTGAAGGCAGGATGCGAGATAGTTGTCGCTACCCCAGGGAGGCTGATAGACATGATAAAAATGAAGGCATTGACGATGTTGAGAACTACCTACTTAGTACTTGATGAGGCTGATCGAATGTTTGATCTCGGTTTTGAGCCACAAATTAGGTCTATTGTTGGTCAAATAAGGCCAGATCGACAAACCTTACTCTTCTCAGCAACTATGCCTTGCAAAGTTGAAAAACTTGCTAGGGAGATACTGACTGATCCTGTAAGGATTACTGTTGGAGAGGTTGGTATGGCCAATGAGGATATCACACAAGTTGTTCAAGTAATTCAATCAGATGCTGAAAAAATTCCTTGGCTCCTTGAAAAGCTTCCTGTGTTGATAGATGAAGGTGATGTTCTGGTTTTTGCTTCAAAGAAGAACACAGTGGATGAAGTAGAATCACAGCTTTCACAGAGGTGCTTCAGAGTTGCGGCTCTGCACGGTGACAAAGATCAGGCTTCTCGAATGGAGATATTGCAAAAATTTAAATCTGGGACATACCATGTTCTCATTGCAACTGATGTTGCTGCACGTGGTCTTGACATCAAATCAATAAAATCTGTGGTCAATTTTGATATAGCGAAAGATATGGACATGCATGTCCATCGAATTGGAAGGACGGGTCGTGCAGGTGACAAAGACGGAACTGCATACACTCTCATAACAGAGAAGGAGGCACGGTTTGCAGGTGAATTAGTCAACAGTTTGATTGCTGCCGGTCAAAACGTATCTATGGAGCTAATGGATCTTGCCATGAAGGTATTTTCAAGTTCCTGTAAATATACATGGGCATGCTATATATTTCATTTTTCCACTGTTTTTGAAATTGGATAGAATGTATTGCACTCGTATATTGTTAAATCTTTGGATGACTAGGGGTGACTAAAATCTGGAGCTAAAGGGAGACATATTGATGTTGTTCGACTAAAGAAGTAAAAAACTAGCATGTTATAAATTGCTTTTGGCTTTCTTCCTTCGGCTTCCCTGCATCCGAGTCTACCAAATGGTCATTTATTAGAATTAAAAATTATTCTAACTCTCAAGTTATCAGAGAAATAATGTAACTACAAATACTCGTATATATCTTTTAACCAGTCCATTGTCATTTGACCATAGCAGGATCAATTACTAATCAGTTGTATGCCAAAGCTGTTCACCACGATTCTCCAGATAATACCTCGTATGTAAATGGAAAACAATAGATTATGAAGGTAGTGACAGTCTCATAGTGGAACTCTATTCTTAGAAGGCCTTTTTGGCCTGATATTTATTACTGTGGTGTTCCACGATTTGAAACATATATAATTGCACTTGTAAACATTCTCTATGACAGTTTATATTTTTGCGGAATTTTTGCTTTTATTGTTTCTATGTTTCATGATCTAGTGACTTTTACCCTGTAAATCATTAGGATGGGAGGTTCAGATCCAAACGTGATGCACGGAAAGGAGGTAAGGATCTTGATTTTGCAAGTGACATGCTCAAGATGTTCCTGATAATTGTTATGTTAAGATAATTGAGAGTGCCTTTATATGATCTGGTGGATCAATGCTCTCATCTATAATATTTTTTGAGGAGGTTCTTCCATTAAGCTGAGGAGTCACCTGAAAGGAAATAAACTTGCATTAAAGTTTGATCTTCATTTATCATTTATATTCTCTCTCTATTGGAGTGTTTTGAAAACATATGTTGCTCATTGGATGTTCAATATTATTTGCAGGTGGGAAAAGAGCTAAAGGGAGGGGGGGAGGTGGTAACCGAGGTGTGCGAGGCGTGGATTTTGGATTGGGTATTGGGTATAGTGCAGAATCCAATGCAGCATCAAATCCTCCGAGTCGTTCAGCCGCAGTTAATTCGCTGAGGACAGGGATGATGGCACGATTTAAAAGCAATTTTGTTGCTGCATCGTCAAATTCCCAAAATCAGGTTGTGAACCATAATCCAGGCACACATGCCACTAAAAGAATGGCTTTGCCGGGCTTTGTATCTGGTGGCAGTATAGGCGGAGACGTTCATACTCCCAAGACAACCAGTTCAACTGGTACTGCTTCTATGTCGAACATTGCCACTCAGAATTCCAGAGATAATGCAAACCAAAAGCGCTCAGAAAGGTGACTTTCCAGAACTCAAAATTCTCAAAGTATTTTGACTTGAGCGGAATAATTGCATGCTTTAACACGTATCAAGAAAAAAAAAAAAAAAGATAAGAGATTCGTGTGCTTCCAATCTTTAATTTTGGTGTTAAAAACTTGGATTTTTTCCATTCTTGATTCGTTTGCAGTTCCAGAGAAAGGCGGAGACCCTCTGGTTGGGATCAGTAATCTGTACTGGAAAAGATTTGCTCGTCCATGGATGGGAGCTCATACCTTTTAATGTTGAATTGTTATTGTATTATGTGTCTGTACTCTTTAAATCTAATATAGTGCATATCTATCACAATTTTCACTTTTTAAAGGCTAGCAAGAAATGCTTCGATGTTTAAAGCATGTTAATCAGTCATTTTACCTAATTCTTTGTCTACTGTTAGAGGAAGGGATCAACAGAGATTGAGATAATTGTATTAAATTCTCTTCAGTTCATTGGAATGCATAAACCGCCTTAATAGTTTTTTCTTTTTTAAATTTTAGTATTATCAGACTTCAAAATCCTGATTCTGGATGAAATCTTCATAAATGACGGATAGGTAGCAGGACGGCATTTAGTTGGGCATGCAATCCTATGTTTAATTACAAAACAAAGAATTTACAGTTTGTATGGTCACTGGAGATTTTTCATCATACCTTGTTTTGTTTTTGATGCATCTCCTCGTACCGCACTTCCTGGAATGGGAGAATTCTTGTGCACTGTCTTAAATGTCAAATTTGCAGGGGACAATTGTCCATATTTCATGCATTATTCACGTAGCCGACTTTAAATTTATTTAGATTTTTTTGTGATCTCTATAATATGATAATTTCACTATCACGTTGTCTGAGAACAAATGCTGCTTCCTGATAAGAGATCTTAATGGTGAGAATAAAGTAAAGATAATCTGCATGAATATGAATTTTTTTATTACACACACATTTATAGTGGGTATGAATTCTGTACTTTTTTTTTATCTTTGAATATATGGAATCTTTACTATCTGAAACTCAGTACTGACTGGTAATTTCATGCCTTGGGGCATTTTAACACATTCATCCCACCAGTTACTTCCCTGCGTCGGGTGGCACTTGGGCATAACTCGAGGCATGGTTCCTTAAGGGCGCTATCATCTTCTGGTGGAGGAAGTACCCCAAAATTGAACTGTCACATTGAGAATGTGTCGAAATTACATAATCAAAAAAGAAAAAAGCACATGAAATGACTTGCAAATTATTCTAAAATTTTTAGTGTTAATGTCTCGTACTAGAGTTTTCCTACAGCAGTTTATAAGAGGTTCCAGAAAATATAATCAATGACTTTCAAATATAAAGAGGACTGGAATCATGTAAGCAATTCTATTCAGTTGTCACAATGTCACTGTAGAGATTCCTACATTATTAAGTTCCATGGAATTGAAGATGATGACATCGCTTAATAAAAGAAAGAAAGAAAGAAAAAAAAAATCTGCCACGAGGATGGCCATCACAGGAGAATCATTGGTTTTGATTGATTTTCCAAAATCACACAAAAATTGCCACATGTTATGTTATATTACTTAAGTATTAAAGAAGGATTCTCGTGAGACATGTTACCTGGCAGCTATAGTCGCTGAAGTTAGGCTCCATTGCTAAAGGAACTCCCATGTGCTCATTGAAAAAAGTCTAAAGAAATAGCAACAAGCAAAGATCACAATACTCATAATCTAACAAGAAAGCTACTTCTGTTAGATTTGGTCATCCAAATGTTAGCAAATGTACTTCACAATATAGAGTAGAACTTAAGGCGCGCTCTATCAAATTCCACTGAAGAAACAAAGTTTACCTAATTGCTGGTTCATTTTACTTATAGAAAACGACCATGTTTTCTATGAGTCAGAAGATGGTTGGGACATCTCAATAGAGCAAGTCAGAAGATGGAGCATTAGATTGCAACTAGCATGGTTTGCTAACAATCTAGTTGATTTAGTGGTTCATGACAATTTACGAAGGAAAGATGCAATGAAGGATGAAAATGCAGAAGCCAAGTGCCAGTCACCAACCTGTGTAGGAAGCTTACATGTATTGATACATACACCTACACATTTGCTCTCCTCTAAATACTTGCATTTCTCGACAAACACCTACATGAATATACCAATTACTCAATATCGGTCAACTACTAGTAAACAGCACAAATCAATCCCTAGAAATCTAAATTATGTGCATGTTTGGTAGAATGATGTTTTCTTCTTTAATATTGCTGTGTCATGTTCAGTTATGTGTACCAATATGCGCTTAAATCACAATCTTACCCCACTAGACAATGAGGATCCATTAGGTAGATTGACAGTGTTAACAGTGCATGGTCCCATGAGCCATTGACAAGAAACTGCAGTCACCCGTGCTTTCAAAAAGAACATCGAGATCAATTAAATTAAATGGTAATTGGTAAATACCCATAGTACATCATTATTAGTATCATTCTGATAATTTTGGTAAATGAATAATGCATTGTGATTGAATGAATAGAATAAAGTTGCACATCAAAAAAATCTATCAAACAAGACTACCAACTAGGTGGTAGTTTCCATGAATGTTCTTGGTTTTTGGATGTCAAGTTTTCGGGTGTGTGTATTTTCACAACAAAATGGTACTGAGTTCATGCCTACTCCCATTGGATTAAGTAGAGTTTTATGTAAAAAACTACCCAGTCAATGACGTACACTATTAGATTTTATAGGCTGAACATCACAACAATGAAAGATACTTACCACCATGCATCAGTGAATTAGTATGAAGTTTTTGGTTCCATTATGTGCAGTTTGTCTAAGCTTCAAAAGTTTAGTTATAAGTAAATAAGTTTTTAATATAATAATATTTTTTGTTGATCAAAGTTCAAAAATAAGCAAAAGATTACAAGGGTAATATATCCAAACATGCTTAGAAACCAAGGTTGTATAGCTTATAGATTACTACTGCAAAGAGATTTCAATTCACTCACCGACCATTATAGCAGCTACCTTGCCCCCAGCTATAGGTGCAATGAGCATTTTGTAGAGCTCTAACAATAATGGAGGAAATAAAGCTCTTAATATAATCCATATGGAGGAAATAAAGCTCTCAATTCACTCACCGACCAAGCATTTTGTTGACACCAACAGCATTAATCACTTTTGGTGATGATAAAGGAATAAATTAAAGCAACGGAAATAGTGGATACCGCGGATTCAGTAGCTTCAGCATTGGATCGACCAATCATTATACGATGCGCAACATCGATTAAGCCATCGTATCCTGGCTTCTCCGAGTCCCATCCAATCTCCTGGTAATTACTAAAACCATCAACAGTAGTTATATGCTTGGCCTTGGCTAAAGAGAATTTGTAAAAAACTTTTTGCTTCAAAACATGTTAGAATTATTTACTTATTTTTCTCAATTTCAAGTAATAAAAGTTACTTTATGTCATACTCTATGTAAACAACTTATTTCCAACTTGCACCAAGAATAAATGATTAATTTAAAATAAAATTATTTACTTCTCAAGCAGTTTGGCTAAACTTTCAAAAAGTAAAAGTTGTAAAAAGTGTTTTTAAGCACATTTTTAAGTAAAATTGTAGTCTAAAAACCATTAATTACGCAACATGATAGGAGAATCTCCCAATTTATTCCAAGCTTTTAACTGAAAATAAACAGGAAAAGGAGAAACGAACTGAAAAATACCTGAACCATTTTTTTACGGAACAAATTGAGGAAAACATTATCGAGGATTCCTGGCTTGTATTCAGTTCTTGATTTTGTTTCTGTTGCTTCAAGCTTAGATTTTGTTTTCAAAAATGAAAAACATATTAATGAAGAAAAAATTAGTAATTTACTAGATTGTAAAAGCGAAAGAATTGAAAACAGATTGAGAAATTCATACAGATTTTTGTCCGGTAGAAAAGCAATTGAATCGAGCAGAAGAGTTTCTGTGGTTGATTTTGTGATAGGAGAGTGAGGGTAAAGAGAAGGAGAATTGGAGCGAATTAGCCATAGCCGAGGCTTCAAGCTCCTTCTGCCGAATCCTTTTGCCCGGGTTAACGGATTCATGAACGGGTGGATTAAATCTTCTTAAGACCAAATTGCCCTCAACATTCGAAATTTCCTTGAAAAAAGAAAATAAGCCCATTTTTTGGCTAAAAATCAGATATTTAGCATATTTAATAAAGCTCATGTTTGATCCGGATTAAAATCAGGTCAAAATCAAACAATTAATATTAACATCTTTCATGGGTCCCACAACTTTTCAACCACATATTTCAAAAACTTCTATCAAAATCTAATTTTAATCTCCACCAAACACCCTCAAAGATGATAAAATATATGATTACAAAATTGATAAAATTGTTGATCACATAAAATATGTAGTTAAAATTAAATTAGAGAAAAATTGAAAATTAAAGCCAAACGAGGAATAAATATTAAAGCTACGTTTGGCACACTAGATTAAATCATGCAGGAAATTTAATATAAAATTATAATGGATATTGATATTGATATGTTTATGGTGAATTAAGGTGGAAATATTTAATTTTTTCTTCAAGAAATAGTCATTTATATTATCAATGATATGACATAATATGAAAGTGAATAATGCTATCTAGAACAATGGACTAAACAATATGGTATAAGTTCTAAAGGAATTATAAATCAAAAAAAGATAGAAATGCTGTCATCTAGTATTGAATAATATTACTCTATCAAAATTGGAGGTGAGTTTAGACCGAATAAGGAAGATATAGTAAATGAATTCTTTTAAATGAAAAATAAATCAATAGCATCCACTGTAATACTATCTAATTAGGTATTTGGTTCTGCCTACGTGATAAAAAGGATTATGTATTAAAACATGAATGTCGATATTACTTCAATTCCCGTCGTCAAAAATCCTAATACGAAATGTATCTCAATCCTTCATTGATTTTGATCATTCGAGAATCACTTTTCTCCTACACATATTTTTAAACAAATATTATATATAGAAAAAAAAACCCCCCATTTTCATGTTTCTACATAAATTTTCCCTACTTTTTTATAACACCTTCTCAATTATTTATTTATTTTTTCTTCAAAGAATCACTTCCGGAAAAATCTTTTATCGAATGATAGCTCAATGTCTAACCGTTCTCATTAAAGTTGATTGAAGCACACACGATTGAAGCCTTTTCAAAAGGTGGGGATCAAAACGTGTCTGAATAATCCAAGAATTGATATTCATCTTGAAGTACACTGCCAAATAGGTACAAAGTAAGGATGGTATGTAAACTGCCTACCATGAAACAATCTACAAATAGAAATATAGAAGCCTGAAGCAAATTGTGTGGAAAAACCGAAGAAAATTATACAAATAGGAGAAAATCAAGCTTTTTTTCTCAGGACTCTAAGCTGCGTGTAATGTAATTCCAAGAAACAAGAAATCGCAAGGAAAATTCCGAGTGAACAAATCCACTCTCCTTAAGAGGCTTTCTTTCTTCAACATTAAATGCTTACGTCGTGTGACATGAGAAGCAGTCAGAGGAACATTACATCTTCTAAAGTTTCTGTTTCATAGTCACTTCGATGATAGCTATTGGTTGTTTGGGTCGATAATGCTCGTCTGTGTCCACCTCTTCGATTTCCTGGATAGCATATGATAGAGCGAAGACATTGGTTAATCCGACATGGGGTAATATGGTAGCATCATTTAAATGCTGGATTACCAAGATTTGATTTTAAATCTTAAAAAGCATCAATAATTTTCAGAAATGCTATGTAATGATATGTAAAACAACGGCAGAGGAGAAACAAAAGTAGGGACAGAAAGAGCAGCTTTATGTGCCTCCAAAAAAAAAAATCTGATTGTAGGCAGGACAAGGCACAAGGAAGCAATACAAAGTTCAAATAGTCAGCCAGAAGATCGTGCAATAATTATTTTAAAATGTGGAGAAAAATCTGGGAAAAGAGCTATTTCAACCATGAAGTTTTAAGGCTAATTAATGTATGAATGGTAATTTCAACTCAAAATAGCCGGTCTGAGTGGGTTCTCGAAGCACCAAAAGGAAGTAACAAATAATAACTAAGATGTCACCTGTACAACATCTTCTCCCTTGATGACACGTCCAAAAACATTTACTTTCTCGTTCAAGTCTGGAATTGGTGCAGTCGTAATTAAAAGATCGAATCTGCCCCCATCGTGTTTTGTCTTAGAAGTGCCAAGCATAAAAGCTTCATGCTTCAGGCTGGATCAAGAATGAAGGCGAAGCTTTTAGCCGCGACAAATTAATCGCTAAAAGATTTCAAAGCAGCATATGGAGGTGGAGCAAACCTGGTATCAAGATGACTATAATGCTTTCCCTTCAAAGTCCAATCTTCAGTAGTTCCAGCATTATCATCATCACCTCCTTGAATGACAAAGTTCTTTATTACACGGTTAAAGAACATTCCTTTAAAGCGCCCCTTCAAGCTGCAAATTCATTTGGGGTTAATATATATCCTAATCGGGGTTTTATTAATGCCCTTCTAGAACATTCAAAATGAAAAAAGTTCAATAAGTACTAAAAAACAAAAGTTTGAAAGAATAAAAAAGGCATCTGAGGCAAATCAACTTTGTACCTCATGGCTCTTCCACCCTTTTCTGAGGAGAGTTGGAGAGTTCGACAACAAATTAATTAATTAGATAAATGAACAAGTTACAACATTTATATTTAACAGTAGAAGAGTGTGGAATAAACCCTCCCATCTCTCCTTGAAATGATCCAGCAATATTCAGTAATTATGAAAATCTCAGGACAGTAGTATCAACATCCAGAAGTCTAAAGGCCCATAGTTTTGTTCATTTTGACTCATAGCTTGTGTTAACAAGTTCATTGTGTACATACTTGTACATTCATGTTAATAAAATTTTCTATCAACAACTCAAAAGGCAAGCCAAGACTATCAGTAGTTCTACCCTCTGAATTTCAAGGTAATATCATTATGAGGATAGGTCCATCTTTTCATTGACCAGTGTAACTTTAACAGATAATGGAGCATCAGATTCTTGACAGTACAAGTACAAGAACAAAAAACCAATGATAGAAGCAAACACTGGCAACAGAACTATAACAGACATATTTTCAAGACACTAATGTGATTGATAAATAAAAAGACAGATCTAATACATACCATGAGACAACAAATTGCTTGACAACCTCAGGAGAACCCTCATTGTAAATTTCCACAGTTATTAAGCCTTTTGAGGTACTTATCACCTGTTGTCATATAACTAAGTTATCATACTATCTGAAAAGAAAAATAAAGAACAATAAAGAGAGGAATAGAAAAAAATAGTGTGGAAGTTTAAAACCACCAAATGAAACATTTGATTTCGTTCAGCATCTGCTTGGTAGGGCAGAAAATACGTGTGGATGTGAAATGGAAGGATGAAAGTGAAAGGGCAGATATTTTGTCGTTGGTATGGAATGGAAGTAGGAGGAAAAGTATAATTCATCAGAAAATACATGCTGCACTTATCCATCCCTACTCTACTCTTTTATTATCCTTCCAACAAAATATAGCCTTGATATACATCTGGCAGCATTTACTGCAGATAACAACTGGAAGTGGAGTACAATCTATTACCTAGAAGTGAAATGACATTCACATAGATGCTTGCAGCACTGACCAAAGTCTAATAACCACTGAGGACAGCATAATATAATGAGAAGTAAATTTTTCTCATTGTTTGGCATATAAAGCTTAAAGCATTCAACATTCACTAAAGAAGTCTAAATCTCATCAACAATACTACAATTCCACACAATTATCTAACCACTTTATGGATGAAGAGTACAAAAGTAATGATTATCTTCCATATAAAGGAACTTACAGCGTATTTAGGGATGTCAACTTTCTTTGTATCGTCAAAAGCATTATCTTGCTGCAGGAAAAGAAGAGTAGAAAACTCAAAATCATTTGAAAAATAAACATAGAAAATGGCATTACCGATGGTTGCAGTATGAAGAGAAAATCATACATAAAGGCAAACACAATCCAAGGATCAAGAACGCACATGCAATTATCAATATCAAGAGAAGTGAAGTATAAATCTAGTTCATAATCACATTGGATTTTTATTTAGAAATGGTTTACCTAGCAAGTAAATAACTAATGGTATGCTTGGCAAGGTGTTTATAAACATGGATAAATGAGTAGTGGATTCGTGAATAGTACTTGTGGACCCTAGAATGTTTGACCAAAAGTATTATTTGACCAAGGCGTTTATAAACACCTAGAAACTCTTAGCAAAACATACTCTAGATGTATACGAAAGGAAGAAATAGCTACAGAAATTTGTGGGGGAAGAAATCATACCTCTACAGCTGATAATGAATCCTCAAAATTTGACCTAAACAGAGAGAAACAGGAGGATTATGAACATAACAAAAATTATTTTTAAGGACTACCATTTCCCAGAACTAAGCTATATTACATACGATTTGAAAAAAAATCCTTAAATTAGGCAACATCGAGTATATCACGGAAAATTATTATTTCCAGCATATCTCTTGATCCGTTTCATCCAAAAACAAAATTTTCAACTGAAATATTCAATGGTAAAATTCTGCATTAAGATTCCACAATCTAATATGTAAATACAAACAAGCAAACTACGACATATATAGCAATACAATCAACCCATCGATCTTAATTATAAATCTTTTAAATTGACAAGAGTAGGGATGTCAAGGGAAATACAACTCAAAAGAGAATTCAATTCGTTCTTACTTTTTACCAAATTATAATAAATTCCAAAATTTCATAAAGACGCATTGAATCCAGATCACTATATGAGCAGTTTAATGCAACTGCCACTGAATTAACAGAGTTTAAAAAAGACCAAAAAAATCACAGACCTTCTAGACCAGTATCTGCAGGTGGCGAAAATGAAAAGCACCATTCCAACGACTACGATGCCATAAATTGCAGTGGTAGCAACACTGATGCGACTTGGCCCCTTCTTCTTCTTGCTTTGTTGTAACAGAGTTTGAGGTTTGATCCTTGCCATCGAACTTTTACAACACACACTTCAAAAATCTTAACCTCTACAAGAAAATCAGCAATAATTTATCGGAATCCAGAGCACCAAATGCTATTCTAAGTCACATATCACATTGAAAACATCGAGAACCAGTCAACGAATTTTAAAAAAACTGTCCACGATCTGAAAATAAAATGACTTCGAACTAAAACCCTTTCAACTTACAACCTCGTTTAACATCTAAAATCCATCGCTTTACCTAATTACAAAAGGAAAAAAAGAAATATAACAAAAAGATTTAAAAAATTCAATCTCAATTTACAGAAGCACATATAATTAACAGAAACGTCAAGATCACAAAACTACAAAGTAAATCTAGTCGAAAAAAATTAGTTAAGATAGGATACATACCTAACCTTTTTTTGTTCTTTCTACTCTAAAGACTAAAAGTAAGTTCGATCTGAATAAAACTCAAATTGCAATTTTTTGTGGCAGTTATCGAGAATATTGAAATGAAATGGAGAAGTCACAGCCACCGCGTGAAATATTTGATATTTCTTTAGACCGGTTGTGTTTGGTAGACCGCTGGCGTAGAACTGATGGGTTTTTTTTTGGCCCTTTTCGAATTTGCACTTTTCATTCCAATCTTTTCGAAATGTAACAAATCAACCCTTAATCTTTTTTAGTATAACACATCTCAGCCTTTCAATGTGAATTTCTCTATTTTGACCGATAAATGACGAATTTGTTCTTCTCTTTAAATCGATAATAATAAACATAAAAAGGCAATAAAATAACAAAATTAAGAAAAAATTGTAAATGAAATTCCATAACTTTTTAAAGTACAAATAAATCACACGAAATAATTAAATACTTTATTTTTCTTTTTGAAAATTTTCATTTTCCCCAAGCTCGCCAACCCATTTTAAGCATTTTTTTTACATCAAATTCACTGAATGATGAATTTGTTTTTCTCTTCAAATAAATAATAATAAATATAAAAAAGCAGTAATACAATAAAAGTAAAAAAATTGTAAATGAAAATCCGTAACGTCGCATTTTTAACTTTTTTTTAGCACTAATTGCATTTAGGCACGCTTTTTTCTTTAATTACTAAATAAATTTTATTTTGATTTAAAATTTTAAAATAAAAAAAAAAACTTTTACATCTAGACTCACCTCAGTCGAAACTTGGTCTTCTCTGTTTTATAGTACAAATAAATCACACTAAATAATTAAATATTTTTCAAATTTTCCCCAAGATCACCACCCATTTTAAGCATTTTTTTTAAAACATCAAATTCATTTGTTTTCTTAATTCCTTTCCTCGTAAACAATATTGGGATCATTGTCTTTAGTCTTTACCGTGTAAGCTTTATTCTCGATCAATATTGCAAAAATTTTAAAAAGAAAAGGAAATAGTTCTAACACAATTTCACAAGGAATAAGTACAACTAACGAGCTCAATAGATACAAAAATTGAATCTCAATTGACAAATATAACTTTGATAAACAAATATAAGAGATGTGCAGAAAGCCACCACAGAAAATAGAAGAGAAAAGGCCGTGTCAGCATTCCATGGGCTTCTTTGATCTACCTAGGTGAGGTTGGGATAAAACTTCATGAATAAAGATAAAAATGTAGACTAATTTATAAATGATGTGGTTATTATTTTTTTTAATAAAGTTGACATTTTAAGATAGAATTCCAAATCTTAATATGGTACCAGAGCTCATTAAATTCCAACGAACAATTCGATCAGATTATGACTCAAAAAATGAGCACATGAATTTCAAGATTGATCTATTCAAACGAGCCACCATCTTGCGGGACTATGTTAAATGATAAAATTTCATATCGAATAAATCAATTCATAAATGATTTGATTACTTCTTTTAACAATGTTGACCTTATAAGATTGAACCACAAGTGTTAACATGAACTGCCCAGTGAAAATTCCATAGATATCCAATCACAGCTAATCGAATAGTGTGCGAATCCATGCCATGGTTTGTTGTCCTCTGGATACCGGAATGGTGCCGATACCTCGCTTGATTTGCCGATTGTGAACTGAGCATCTTTCATTAGCAAAGCAAATGCAGTCGATATCGATAGTTATAAAGATATAGCTTCAGGCCAGTATTTTTTGGCTAACCTTAAAATAAGTACAAGTTACTGAACATGTTTGTAGAAATTACCATTTTCTTATTAAAAAAGCTATATTCAGAGTAACTCTTATCTTGGTAATCATAAGCAATTTACTTATTTTCAATTTTGAAGAAAAGAAAAATTAATTATTTTAGAGCTTAGTTAATAACTCATAAGAACACTTTTAAACTTAACCAAACATGTTCACCGACAAGAAAATCAATACGAGGGATTCCCAGTTTGTTCTGAAGTCGGACCATAAAGATAGTCTAAGCAGAAACAGAATGAATTGCACGAAGTTATCATCAAAGCTACCAACAAATAGTCCCCCCCACCCCCAACCCACACACTTTTTTCTAGTTGAAGTGTAACAAAACACTTTTTTTACGCTTATGCTTCGCCTAAGCTAGTAAAACTTGAAGTTTGACCTTCACGCCTAGTCATTTAAAACACTATCTTGACTCCAACAATTAAGGACTTTAAACTAGGGTTGTCGGTGGATTGATTTTTTAACCGAATCCGATCTGAATCCGACGAAATTAATGAGAGATGGATTTAGGGCTCAGTCTGATAACTCGATCAAGATCCGAATTCGATAATCCGTTAACTAAATGGATCAAATATGGATATAGATCAATCTGATCCGATAACAATCCGATCCGATTTGTTGTAAATAATTGAGTTGATAAAATATTTTAATAGCATATTATTTGTCACTAAAATAAATAAATGAGAAAAAAATAAATTTAGAATAAAAAAGTAATCAAATTCAAATCATAAAAAGTTGAAAATTTTATAATTATTAAACTTGTTTAAAAATTGGAAATTTTGAAAAAAAAGTTGATTTCAACCAATGTTTTAAAAATTGACCCGGGCATCGACCCGGAAAAGGAAGAGGGTCAAGGGTCAAAAAGTCGAACCGATGTCGAATTGGTATTAAACCGGTTGTCAAATTGAATAAAT
>CAIGRP010046097.1:0-19112 GCA_903798385.1 Fraxinus cuspidata
AATTTTTTCATGTTGATTAAATAATGAGCATATATCCCGATTTTTGTAAATGGAATGTTCATCCTGCAATTTAAATGAGTACAGCTTATCGATTATCGTGACTCAAACGGGTCGTGGTTGCTTATACTTATGTTTAGAGGCAGAACGACACAAGTATCGTTAAACGGTACTTGTGCCGTTCTGTTGATTTCTCCAATATTTTGCTACTTTTCCAGCGGAATGACCTCAAGCATTGGACCCCCTAATTTAAAAAGGCCGAAAACATAGATTATGTGACAACTAACGATGTAATTGATATAGAGTATATGGTATCAAATGGTAAAATCACAAGTCTTGATCTAAATTCGTTTAAAAGTATAAGTAATGAGCATATCTCTCGAATTTTGTAAACGGAATGTCCATCCTGCAATTCAAATGAGTTCAGCTTATCGATTATCGTGGCTCGGACGGGTCGTGGCTACTTATACTTGTGTTTAGAGGTAGAACGTCACAAGTGTTGTTTCCGTTTTGTTGATTTCTCCAATATTTTGCTACTTTTCTAGCTGAAAGATCTCAAGCATTGGACCCCATAACTTAAGAAGGCCGAAAATGTTGATTATGTGACAATAACGGTGGAATTGGTATAGAATATATGGTATCAGACGGTGAAATCACAATTCTTAATCTAAATTCGTTTGAAAGTATAAGTAATGACCATATCTCCCAAATATTGTAAACTTAAATGAGTTCAGCTTATCTATTGTCGTGGCTCGGACGAGTCGTAGCTATTTATAGTCATGTTTAGAGGCAGAATTGTACAAGTGTCGTTAAATGGCACTTGTGCATTCTGTTGATTTCTCTAATATTTTGCTATTTTCTTAGTTTAACAACCTCAAGCATTGGACCACCTAAATTAAAAAGGCCGAAAATGTTGATTATGTGACAATAACGATGGAATTGATATAGAATATATGGTATCAAACGGTGAAATCATAATTCTTGATCTATATTCGTTTGAAAGTATAAGTAATGAGCATATCTCCTGAATGTTGTAAATTACATGTCCATCCTGCAACTTAAATGAGTTTAGCTTATCGATTATCGTGGCTTGGATGGGTCATGGCTGCTTATACTCGTGTTCAGATGCAGAACGGCACAAGTTTCGTTTTATATACAGTAACGATACAAGTGTCATTTCATGGAGTTTGATTTACAAATATAACGACAGTTCTATCATTTTAGTAGACGTTCTCATATCAGTAATGATACAAGTGTCATTTTTTACACAGTTGTGGCAATTTGCTGTTCGCGTTGTTCTTTTCATAACTCAGTAACAGCACAAGTGTCGTTCTCATGGACTTTTCTACAAATATAACGATAGTCATACCGTTCTAATAAATCGTTTTCTTCACAGTATCGTCACTTCTGCCGTTCTCATGAACATGTTTTTGTCATTTATACCATCTCTTGTGTCGTTCTCGTAAATCTTTAAATTAAGGGCATCAAAATTGTAACTACAACAGCATTTAACTAAATCTACAAATCAAAGTTATATCGTTCTAACAGAAATGCCCAAGTGTCGTTCTCTTGTACAAATTATTGATTCTTAGGGCATGGATGGGTTGTATATGCTTATAGTCATGTTTATGGACAGAATGACACAAGTGTCATTTTCTTCACAGTAACAGCACAAGTGTTGTTCTGCTTATAATCGTGTTTACAAATAGAACGACATAATGGTAATTTTCTTCTAAGTAACGACACTTGTGTTGTTCTATTATTTTTTCCTATATTTTGATTTGTTTATAATATAACGACCTCAAGCAATGGACATGTGATAAAGAACTATTGACATGATATAATGGACTCTTATAAGTCGATAACGACACTTGTGCTGTTCTAAAAAACGTTTTCATTTCAATAACGGCACTTGTGTCGTTCTCATGGACGCTTATAAGTCCAGTAACATCACTTATGTCATTCTCATGGAAGCTTATAACTCCTGTAACGACACTTTTATCGTAATCATGAACGCTTGTAAACATTTAACTTACATAATCTAACTTAGAGAATATTTTTTATTTTATATTTTATAACAAAGATAAGAAACAATCCATTTTCCTTACACTTCTGATTCTATTTCTTCCAATGTATTGTGCTCACACTTAACACTAATGATTATCTATAATTTGAGCAACAACGAACTTTAATAGAGACACTAATCCCTAAGACTTCTCAAAAGTTCCATTATGAATGTGCCTCATGATGAGAACAACCCAACTCTGACTTTTGCACGGATACGTAGTTCAAACTTTCGCTGGTAAAACTATCGTAACCTAATGTCTTCATCATTACTTTCCCAATGAGCTGTATCAAACAACCCACTCCAAGGACTTCATTGACTTGAATCTTATTCAACGAGCACCTGATATACAAGTTAAAATAAATCATCTTAAATGAGTAATAATAGAAAGATAATGAATAAAAGAAACTAAAATATGAAAAGACCGAATCAAATCTATTGACATATAAAGAGAAATAGCATCAACTCCAACTTCTTTGTCAACATCAACCATGGCATGTCAATGTTGAAGCATTAGAATATCCAATCAACATATATAATATTGTAGAAAATATCCAAGAATCAATCAATCCTTAATTAGCTAATGCTAAGCAAATAAATAAAAACTCTCAGCAAAAATAAAGAACAAAATATAAAACTAGAATTTAGAATTTGAAGGTATTGAAAGATCAAAATCTCAATGTCTATATCTTGTAGTGTTGTGTTTCCCCACAAAAGAGGTGTTGTTTCATGTTTAGGAATTCAAAATAAATTTTCTACAAGATCTACAAGAGAATAACTTAACTCCACCCTCCAAATACCCCATCCAAATTAGTAAACTTCAATAATCTAAATTCCTGCTACAATAACCGACAACAAGGAATACAAAATAAACATCAAAAAACTCAACTTTACGGCTAAAAGAGAACTAATATGAGAAACAAATCACTAATCCATTACATCACGTATTTACATTTGATATCAAAACAACAAAGGGACTTCATTGATAAGTTTTATTAGTAATTTCTTTATCATGTTATTGACGCAATTTTTGTTTATAACAATGATAATAGATGAATTCCTCATTAACCCATTATCTTCAAAATTCCACAGGTATCAAAAACTCATCAATTTTAAAAAAAAACTCAACTAAATTATACAAATAAACTATGAGATTATAAATAATCCATTTTTTTTATACTTTTCATGTCATTTCTACTCCAATTGAAGCATAAAATCACATTTCAAGATCAAGAAATATTGAAGGAAAAATTACATTTTTACTGTACTAATTTGTAACAAAGAGAGATGAAGTAGTGTGAAATAAACTTGAATAGAAGAAGAAATTTTTTTGTAACCTTGAAATGCACAAGAAATTGAGGTGAAGAAGTAGACATTAGTTTTAAATTTAGAGAAAATAGTTTCACGGTGAAATCAAAGAAGAAAGAAGGAGGTGAAAGAGGGAAATTGGATGAATACTTTACTATTAATATATGAATTTCTTTTTAACACATCATCTTTAAAACCCCAAATGTATCAAAAATTCATCCCCATTAAAAAAACTCAACTAAAACTAAATTAAATATACAAGTAAACTGAGAAATCATAAAAGATGCCTTATTTACACCTTTTCGTTCTAAACCTACACCAATGGCTATTGCAAAATCACATTTCCAAAAAAAAAAAAAAATTGGAGGAAAGAATTACATTTTTTGTTGTAATAGCTATTGCCAAAGAGAGATGAAGTAATGTGAAATAAATTTGAATCAAAGAAAAAGATTTTGATAATCTTGAAATTTACTGAAAACTAAGGTGAAGAAGACGATGTTAGAATTCAAAATATGGGGAATAGGGTTTCAAAGTGAAAATGAAGAAGAAAAAATAAGGTGAAATGAAAGAAATTGGATGAATATTTTGATATAAATTGAAGCACAACTTTGTCATTTTACCAATTAAAACATTTTAAATTTTTTTATTTTGTTTTAAAGTTGGTCAAATGCCATTTATCCAAATTCATTGTCCAACCAGACTATTTGGCCAAATTTCCCGTATCATGATTACTTCTTCTTTCAATTCAAAGAATAATATTTGCCACACCTCTTACTCCCATATTTGTTCATCGATCTGTGAATGGTATAGATACACTTTTTGCAATCTTTAATTGAATACGTTTGTGATTGAATGCTCATTAGGCTTATTTTGATTCACGTAGAGATATAGTTATCTGATTTAATTGAGTTGGATTGATTTGAACTCAAAAAAACTAAATCAATTAATTTAAAAAAATCTGACCAGGTACAACAATTAATTGTTGTCAAAATTTGGCGATTATTATTAAGAGAATGATTACGGTGAACTCGTAAAACAAAAGAGTTTGAGGAGTTGTACAAGTTGAACAGTCAATTGGATTAAAAACAAAAACTTTAGAAATAAATGCCAAATGCGGACCCTTCGAGGGGATCAATTTCGATTTGACATTTGTGTATACAAATCGCTCTCGCACACAAATTCAGTGACCCAATGTGCTAATCCGGTTCATGATTTACACCTCCCTCGTACATGCGTGTAGAGAGAGTCTCTACACTATATATGATTAGTGTGATCATAAATAAATAAGTCATTGCGTGTTAATTTTCTTATATGCCACAAAAGTTTTTCCTTCATCACATAAACATCTTTCAATTCGAACTCTAATTTCTTATTTAGCTGAATATCATTTTTGACGGCCTTGAGCACTGTTTTCCAACAGATTCATCATCGAATCTTGGATCGACCTTCACCCAATTTTGCATGGCGAAAACAATATACTAGGCCAGTCCACTGTTGCATAACCAGCCAAATACACTTGGTGCCCTTTTCCACAAGTAGTCCCAAACTGTGATTTAGCTGTGGATGGATCACCCAAGAGCAACACGTTGGTGTCGCCTTTTAATTTAACAACATCAGGAACTTTATACCTCGAGACCCCAAACAGAGTACAAGCAACAATTTTCATCACATTACCATGATCAAATACTGATGGGTCAATCTTAAAGCATATATTTGAATTCTCCGATCGCATCTAGCGCATCTAGTGTGAAGTTAGATAGTCGTAACCTTTGTAGGTACCCTCACCTCGTCAAGTGAGTGGATGTTCACATGAGTTAGAAGACAATGTGACATGGAAGAACTCGTACCACATGATGAGACATTACACATCGATTAATTATGGCAAAATCTAACCAATGAATAATAAAATACAGAATATTTTAAATCACCTCATCTTTTAGAGAATTTATCATCTAGTCAAATGTTTTAGTAAAGACATTATTTGCATTACATAAATAATTTATTATTATAGGTTCGTTCGAGTACGCTTGAGCTTGGTCCAAAAAAATCTGAAGAGTTAAAGAGTTCATGTGCTCCTTTTTGGAGGTTGAGCATCAAAATGCAACACAAGTTAAAGATTTGAAACCTATAATGCTTTCATTTTAGGACTCATATTAGTTAAAACATAGCTACAGTGCAATATTGGGGACTAAAAGAAAAATGTGAAAAAATCGCCAAATTAATGCAATCATCTTTGCTAAACTCTGACTGTACTCATTTTATTTCGACATTGTGAATACATATTCTTATTTGCATATTCAACAATGTAGTATATTGTGCAGTTTTGATGAATTAAAGTCCATTCTACAATGGATTCTAAGTTAAAACAAATTGGTTGACTTACATTAGAAGCCGATAATGGGTACTAATTTCATGCTTGGTCTATAATGGACGAGTTCATTATGTAGGGCCAAAGTGATAGAAATAATAAGCGAATACAAAATCGAAGTTCCATTGATTTCCAACAAATAGCGCAACATGATTACTTTATAGTTTCTGTTTATTCCTAATAATATATCTAGGTATCAAAACTTTTTGATTCACACACGAAAATGGAGAAATTGAATATTTTTGTTATACATACATACATATATATATATATTTTTTAATTCAGTTCCTTTTATAGTTTTACAGCTAGTATTAGAAAAACCATAATAATTATAATATTTGTTATTAAAAAATATACCATCATGGTCAATTATTTAAATATCAAAGTAAATATTATTAGTTTTATATCATATACTTGAATTTCTTGACAAGATTAAGCCACTATACACCTATAGTTTATGTTGGTCCTTTGATTGAGTTAGTGAATATAATTTTTATATTTCAATAGACCAATGTTCTTGGGCAGAAATAGTTAAGAATATGGAGAAGTAATAATTACCCAACGATATGATGGATCTAGTAAGGTTGGTGATTCAGGTATGAACTTTCTAATCTTGCTAATGATGTTGCTAGATGGCTGCAACACCTGCAAAATAGGAGATGATTTATAATGCTTAAAGGGTTGGTGAAGAGTTAGACTTGTCGGATCCAACCCTTATATATATGGAGACTCACTTTGCTATGCTCCTTAAAATATGGAACAAAAATAGGATGTGGTGTCTCGTGACACCATGGTTGTTGGAACGGTTGTGTAAGGAAAATGGTCACTCAAACAAACTTCTTCGCTATTAGATGGAGTGATCAGTGATATCTCCGATAGCCGGTCAAACTATTATTGAGCGGCTCTACCGCCTTGGCTGTGAACTCCTTGTGAACCCTCTATAGCTAGGGGGTTTGGCATTTCCTCCTTCTTTCCCCCCACAAATATAGATTGACTATCCATCATAAGATGAGCATAATTTGACATTAAAAACTAACTACTGATTAGCCATAGGAATCGGTCGGTTTATTAGGTATCTTTTCACCACATATTTAGTTATTAGAAAGAATACAAGTTGTCTTGTTTTAGTTTGGAACATTGATTAACAATTTATATTTTCTATGACTATAAACTAAATCTTCTTTCTCTTATAGCATGACAATATTTTAATGAAGAAGAGTACTATAATCATAAAAGAGTTGGAATTTCTTCTCCCACTAAGTATTTCTTGTGGCTTCAACATTTAGATCTTCTTAACCTGAGTATGATACTGGGACAAGCAGTAAAAAGGCAATTAAGTCCTCACATAAAGAGCTGCTGAAGGAATGCAGGAGGTGAAAATAGGTTATCCAAGTCAAGGATCTCATCCCCTGCAGTTGAAGATCTGTTCAGTGCTAGATGATTTTGGAGCTTTCCAAGGGATAAACAGACAACCTAATGCAACATAGAAAGTCCATTCTACGGATAGCAGAGATTAAATCAAATAGGGTTTATAGTATTTTCTATTATTACGCTCATGTTTGAGCCACATTATTTTTCTAATTCTCAATCTTTTACTCATTTTCAACCACATATTCTTCAATAAAATAATATTTTCTATCACATTAACAATTTTTTCTTCTTTTTCGAACCACGTAGTATCCATCACCAACAGTAAAAATGCATTCTTACTTCTAAAATGCGCACCAAACAGGCTTTACGTATTATTGTGTTTGTAAGACAATTACTCTTTATAAAGAGACTCTTTATTTATAATATATAACATTTTTTTCTAATACAACTACGAGTCCTTCTCTAAACTCACTCTTATCATTTTTCTGTCTCTCTTCTGTAATTAATCTTTGTTGCTTGCATTCGTCAATATGGTATCAAAACTTGGCACTCTCCTTTGACCAAGGTATTGTTGTTGTGTGCATTATTGTTAAGAAATGATGTTTCACAGAAGCCACACCAACAACCATTAACAAGTGCCGTTTCTCCATCTTTTGACTCACAAAAATAGCCCCACCGACAAAAAATCCAAACCCACCTTTAATCACCCAAACCACCAAAACCAAGAAGGTGTTAACCGATAAAATCACACATCAAATAAAGAAAAAAATATAAATCAACTTATAAATGATTGTGTTACTTTTTTAGTAAAATTGACTTTTTAAGATGGAACTTCAAATCGTAATATGGTATTAGAGCCCATTAAACTCAAACGAGCAATTCAATATGATTAAGACTAAAAAATTGAGTACATAGATTTTAAAATTGATTTGTTCAAAGAAGTTACCATCCTGTGATGGTATGTTAAGGGATATGAAATCTAACCGTTGAAAAATTAGAAAATTTGGTGCCATTTCCCAATTGCTTTGGGAAACAAACAACAAGAGTAACATGAAAGAAATCACAGCGGCGAACATTAGTTGGCTACTGAGGAGAAGAGGGGGTGGTTACGGCAGATTTCTTAATTTTTCTAAGTTAATTGTTTTAAGGGTAATTATATTACCAACACAAAATCTAATTGCTACACCACATTATAATCATACCACAATTAAACTATATTTTCAATAAATACACCATAAAAAATTTACAATTATACCCCTAATTCAATTTTCTGATGTCTCAATCCCCTAAATTTTAGTGCAAACTTTCCCCTAAATTTTTGTGCAGGCTTTCCCATCAATAATTTTCTCATCCTTACATAAATCAAGGTTATGAATATGAATGCAAAAGCTTCATAACTTACACGGCACCAATAGAAAGCAAGTTTGAATTGATTACCTCATCGAAAAATAACAATTATATAGTAAAAGTCAAATATCAGTTCATATAAAAATTATATTAAGAACAAAATTATCAAATAATTATGAATATCAAAACTATTTTTGACATCAGAAGTTTCTAACCGTGACAACAAAACGAAGGCATAATTACTTGTGGATGAATCATAGCAGGTGGAGGTTGCTCATAGAAGATATGTTGGCATACAAGGAATGACAGTAGGTGCCATGATAATTGGTTGTATTTGAGAAAATTGAGTCTGGATAAAATGATTTATAAGAACAACTTATACATATAATACCATAAACTGAGAAGCATAAAGATCAACATAAAGTTAGAACATACAGATCAACGTAATGATTATGGTTCCTTGTTAATGTTAAAATGTAGATTTGAAAGTGTGGTTAATTAAATAATTTCACTTAGGGACATTTAAGTACTAAACTCGTGGTGTAATAAAATAAATTTTGTGGTGGTAGTATAATTATCCTTGTTTTATTTGTAAGTATTTGAAAAAATATAAATTTACCATTTAATCCTTTAAAATTGGTCAAAATTGATCAAAATAGGTCAATTTTCTATTTTTGAAGTCAGATACAAGTCAATTGGATAGAAACCATTGATTTGTCATTGTGTTGCAACAAAATGAAAGATTTGGGATTACGAATTGCACAAATTAAGCCCCTTTTTTACCCTCATTATTCTACATTATAATGAGGTTAATAGTAAATTTTTTGGAGAATGTATGGTTAAAAAGAAAGAAATTTTTTTGGGTTTACACGTATTTTTATTTTATTAGAGAATGTGTGGTTGATAAGAAGATAGAAAAAAATGAATTATGATTTAATAAAAAATAATAGGGACCAAACCAGAGCTAAATGTTTGGGTAGAATTTGAGTACAACTTTGATCAAAAGTGAAATTTGATTAGAATAGATGCAAAGCAAGTTGAAGGTCTAGAAATAATACATTATATTACAACAAGAAAATCTTGTTCAATAGTATTCAATGTTAGAAGGAAGATATCATTTATAAAGACAAGAAGGATGAGAAAAAGAGTGAGAACGTACGTTAAGGGGGAACATACCGAAGTGGATGTGAACTTTAGAGAAATCGATTCCAAAGGCATTATCAAAGTGGAGCAACAGTGTCGTATCCAATTATTTGGTCAATTAAAAATAATTTAATAAAAAAAAAATTAACCAAAATGGATGGCTCTAACTTTAATTGTACAGTACTAGTCAAAATTTGCAAGTTGTCTAGTCGAGTTGAATTGTGACTAACTTGCTCGACTCTTGTTCAATTAGCCAAAACCTAATTTGAATTTTTTATATCAAAATAAGTAGAAATTCGAAAGAATGTCCTTTATTTCATTTCATACACGTAAGTTCACGAAGTTACCCAGAGTTCAAAAATGTGCGTATTTGGAACTTTCAAATTCGCAATTTAGTCCCAAAAATCTCGAAAACTTCCAATTGAACCCAAATCTGGTTTCTAGTAATTAAATATCCTACTTTCACTATTTATTGGTATCCCCGTTTGGTTTGGTTAAAAATCAAATTTTAATAAATTTTGATAAAAATTGATGAAATATGTGGTAGGAAAATTAATAAAAATTGTTGATTTCATAAAATGCATAATTGAAAATGAGTTTATGAAAACTTTTGAAAAATGAGTTAGTCATATAAATTTACTTATTGTTGTTTATAAGGGGTAAAGTTTTTCTTAATATAGTTTTAGATGAATTACAAATATATGTGGCATTTAGTTTAGCTAAATAATTATTTATAAATAATTTAATATCGCACGATCAAAATCGATCATATTATTTTGATTTATTGTAATGATTAATATATAAAAAAATTAATATTATATTCTATTATATAACATGGTCTTCATCTAAAAATAAATTTTGAATGTTTTTGATTTTTTTAATGAGCCATCATATAATCTTGTGGGGAAAGGACTTAGTTTTCCTCATCTCTGCTACCGCTTTATTACCAAGTACTTTAACGAACTTTAGGTTTAAATATCAACAAGAACATATGTTCAAAATTGTGTATGCACAAAGTCTTTAAATATTAAATTATAATTAAAAGAAACAAATTAAGTTGCAATTAAGTGTAGAGTATTTCATCTTTTTCTTCAAAATGACATTTTAGGTACATTAATCTCATTTTAGATAATAAATTGATCATGGAGTGTATGTGATACTTAAAACTAGAATTATTAGAGGTGGTGTGATTTTCTAAACGGGAGGGGGTGTATCACATATTGTCATGAAACTCAGAAGATGTATATTAAATTGTTTCTAAATGATAAAAATCTTATGTACCTTTATTATCTGATATATACACAAGGCAAGTCGGGATTAAAATATCTTAATTAAACTCCCAATTTACTATTTATTTTTTGAAAACAAGATTTAACACGATGATGATCTCCAAATATTTCTTGTCTTTTTCTTTTTTTCTTTTCCCATGATGTGTAACTAAATTCAATGTTGGGATGTGTACGAGAATTGAAATGGAGAGTATGCGAGAATTGATTCCTCTATTTTTCGTTGAGTATGGCATAATCTGTACAGCTATATATAGAAGAGCACTTGATGTAGGACAATTAGCATTGGAGTTTGAAGAAGAGATGGATAAAAAATTGGATAAGAAAACTATCGCTCCGAAGAAACGATCATAACTTTCTGCACTGGTGTCAGATTTTCTACTATAATATGTTTTCAGAAAGGGTTTTTAGTGCTCCACACCGTTCCAACCCGGGGTACCCTGGTTGACGTCGTTTCCAACCTCAAATTCGCGGTTTAAGGCACATTGGCGGGCGTTTGAAGTTTTTCCTCTTTTTTTGTTTTTGGCGTTTTAGTTATTATAATTTAATGGATGTCTATTTTGGACTTTTTGCTCAAATTAGGGTTTTCAGGTCCTATTTAAAGGCTTTTTGTTTTCAGATTAAAACATTATTCGTTTGGTTTATTATTATTTTTCTGGTGGAAGAAACGATCATAACTTTCTGCACTGATATCAGATTTTCTACTATAATATGTTTTCAGAAAGGGTTTTTAGTGCTCCACACCGTTCCAACCCGGGGTACCCTGGTTGACGTCGTTTCCAACCTCAAATTCGCGGTTTAAGGAACGTTGGCGGGCATTTGAAGTTTTTCGTCTTTTTTTGTTTTTGGCGTTTTAGTTATTATAATTTAATGGATGTCTATTTTGGACTTTTTGCTCAAATTAGGGTTTTCAGGTCCTATTTAAAGGCTTTTTGTTTTCAGATTAAAACATTATTCGTTTGGTTTATTATTATTTTTCTGGTGGATTCCAATTTTACGAGTTCCAAACTTCCGTTCTCTTTCAGCACTTACAATGGATGCCTACATTAACGTGAATAATTAAAATTAAANTTGAAGTTTTTTCGTCTTTTTTTTTTTTTTTGGCGTTTAGTTATTATAATTTAATGGATGTCTATTTTGGACTTTTTGCTTAAATTAGGGTTTTCAGGGCCTATTTAAAGGCTTTTTGTTTTCAGATTAAAACATTATTCGTTTGGTTTATTATTATTTTTCTGGTGGATTCCAATTTTACGAGTTCCAAACTTCCGTTCTCTTTCAGCACTTACAATGGATGCCTACATTAACGTGAATAATTAAAATTAAAAGATTACAGCTATACAATCTTATAACAGAAACGTAGGATCGAATCTTCCTCATTTGTTAGGCTCCTGATTTATTGTTGAGAGTTCACCAAATCTTCTGCTGTGATTTCGGTCATTACCATTGCTGCATATCTCCATATTCTGATCTTCAATATCTTCAGCCTTTAATTCCGTTACATTGACTTGATTCTCTACACGCCCTGTAGTTCACGGACATGCAGATTGTGTGGTACATGTTAAAACTTTATTGGAGGTAATGGCTTGGTAAATACATCTGCTAACTGATCGCGGCTTGAAATAAAATGAACCACCAATAGTTTATTGATCACTTGGTCTCTTACGAAGTGAAAATCAATTTCTATGTGTTTCGTTCTTGCATAAAATGCAGGATTTGATGTGAGATAAGGAGTTCCAATATTATCACACCAAAGAACCGGTGGTTGTTTTTGAGGAAGACCTAGTTCAAATAGAAGAGATTTTATCCAAGTGAGCTCGGCTGCTGTATTAGCTAGCGCTTTGTATTCAGCCTCACTACTGCTTCTAGCAACTGTGGGCTGCTACTTGCAGCTCCAAGAGATTAAATTAGAGCTCATATAGACACATAAGGCACCAACTAAGCGGCGATCGTCTCTATCAGCAGCCCAATCAGAATCTGAGTAAGCTTGCAACCTCACATCAGCAGTTTTGGTGATGTATAAATAAACCAGTAGACACCGAGTGTTTAAGGTAGCGCAATATGCGCTTGACTGTCATCCAATGTGTATCAAGAGGTCGATGCATAAATTTACTGACTTTGTGTACTGCAAAGGCTAAATCAGGCCTTGTGAAGGATAGATATTGCAGGCTACCTACGATGCTTCAGTAGAGACTTATATCTTCAAAAGGCTTTCTATCGTTGGAAGTAAGATGACAACTAGATGCCACGGGACTTGTGCAAATCTTGGCTTTGTCCATGTTGCTCCGTTTTAGTAAATCAGCAATATACTTTCGTTGAGTGAGGTAAATGTCATCTGGACATCGAAGTGCCTCAACACCAAGAAAGAAATTTAGTGCACCCAAGTCTTTGACAGCAAAAGTATCCTTCAAGCAGTTAATCACGCGAGTGAATGCATTTGAACTTGAGCCCGTTATCAAAATATCATCCACTTATATAAGTATGTAAATAATAATAGCTGATTTCCGAAGAATTTAAGAGACGAATCAGCTTTACTTTCATGAAAACCAAAGGACTTGAGTTTATCCGAGAGCTTTGAGAACCATGCTCTTGGGGCTCGCCGTAATCCATAAAGTGACTTGTATACATGATTTGGATATTGTGGATGAATATATCCTTGGGGTTGTAACACGAACATAACCTCTTTTAACTCACCATGCAAGAATGCATTTTGTACATCCAATTGCTTTATAGACCAATTATAAGACACGGCAAGAGAAAGCACTAACCGAATAGTGGTATGTTTGATGACTGGACTGAATGTTTCAGAAAAATCAACTCCTTCTTGTTGATGGAATCCTTTGGCTACTAGTCGTGCTTTATAACATTCAATGGTTCCATTCGCCTTTTTTTTTTAATTTTAAACACCCAACGGCAGCCTACAACATTGGTGTTATTTGATGGTGGCACCAAGGACCAAGTACCATTTTGTAGCAGTGCAGTGAATACTTTATTCATAGCATCTCGCCAGTGGCAGTGGATGGATTTAGATGCCTCAGTGTAAGAGGTTGGTTCCGTTGCTAGAGGTGATGTTTCTGCTATCAAAGCCCTCGGTAAAGGGTACCGAATGCAGCCATCAGAATGTTGCCTAGGTTTATGGATATGATTCTTTGATCTGGTGATCATTGAATGGGTGTTTGTAGGAGCAGGCTGTGCATTGTCGTATGGGGCATCAGGACCTCTTTGGTTACCTCGACGGAAACACAACAAAACCACCAAAAATAATTTCTGTGTCTCACCCTGAAACCAATATTGTTTCTGAGAGACTCAATCCTCAATGGGTCAAGCAGGACAACCTCATCCTTAGCACTATCATCCCTCCCTTACCGAATGAGTGCTTGCTCAGGTTGTTTATTATACAACCTCTCATGCTGTCTGGCGTGCATTAGATGAAACTTTCTCCTCAAAATCTCGTGCGAGGATTGTTCAAATCCACACACAACTGGCCACTGCAACTAAAGGCAGTAAATCTGCCACAGAATATTTCCACTTCATCAAGAGGCTAGCGGATGAGTTAGAGATCGCAGGGCAGCCAATGACACGAGATGATACTATCACCTATATTCTTGCAGGTCTTGGCCATGAATATGACAGTTTTGTGGTTTCAATTTCCGCTCGCATAAATAGTGTGACGCTCGAGGAAATTTATTCTGTCTTATTAACCACAAAAGCTCATCTTTCTCGACACCAACTCACTCCAGCAATTCAGCAACCTTCTGCTAACATTGCTCAACGCCAATCACAACCATTTGCACGGAATGGCCGTGGTGGCTCTCGAGGAAGGAGGCGAGGCAATCGTGGTGTCTTTAACTCTACCAACCAAAACACTGATCAGCCCTCTATTATTTGTTGGTTTGTGGTAAGCCTGGACACTCAGCTCGTAAATGTCATCAGAGATTTGATCTTTTTTATCAGGATGCTGCAAAAGATACGCCCAAGCAATCTATGGTTTCCATGAATAATGTCAATCCTACCAATTGGGAGACTGAATGGCATGCGGATACGGGTGCAACCCATCACATCACAAATGATGCTTCCAATCTGAACCAACCGAACAACGAATATAATGGTTTAGATACCGTTCAAGTGGGAAATGGTCAAGGTTTTCATATTTCTAAAACTTGTTCTTCTAAATTCAACACTACCTCATCCACCTTTGTTCTTAATCAAGTCCTTTTAGTTCCTCAGATTCAAAAGAATTTGATATCTGTTCAACAATTTTGTATTGACAATAACGTCTATTTTGAATTCATTTTTGTGAAGGATTACTTGGGGAAGGTCCTTCATCAAGGCCATCTCAGTGATGGCCTCTAAAAATTCATCACCAAAACAAGCCTACCTCAATCACACTCCAGTATTCGAGTCTCATTTCATAATTGGCATAGTAGACTTGGTCATGCCTCAGGCCCCGTCGTCTACAAAGTTCTCTCCACTTTCAACTTTCCAGTAGAAAAATAAATTGCACACTGTGTACCCTGATTGTCAAATGGCTAAAAGCCATAATTTACCTTTTAAGCTATCTATGTTTGTTTATTCAAAACCTTTAGATTTAATTTTTACTGATGTATGGGGACCTGCTTTCGTTGCTTCCACTACTGGTGCTAAATATTACGTGAGTTTTCTAGATGATTATTCCAAATTTGTTTGGTCATTTCCTCTTAAACTCAAATCAGATGTTGAGCAGGTTTTTCTTAATTTCCAAAAATATGTGGAAAAACATTTTGATAGGAATATAAAAGTCATCCAATCCGATTGGGGTGGGGAATATAGACGGTTAAACACATACTTTAAAAACAATGGAATTAACCATCGCCTAGCTTGCCCACATACGCGTCAACAAAACGGTTCTATTGAGAGAAAACATCGACACATTGTCGAAGTTGGCTTAAGCATGTTGGCACATTCCAATCTCCCAATGATATATTAGGAAGATGCCTTCCAAACTGCAACTTTTGTGATAAATAGACTTCCAACACATGTTTTAAACCAAAAATCACCATTTGAGTTGTTGTATAACTGTGCTCCAGATTATTCATTTATGTGTGTGTTTGGATGTGCGTGTTGGCCTAACTTGAGGCCTTACAATCAAAATAAGCTCAACTTCCGTTTAAAAACATGCACTTTTATTGGCTATAGTTTTGTCATCAAGGGTACAAGCGTCTTGATCTCTCTACTGGTAAGGTATATATCTCAAGACATGTCATTTTCGATGAAAACCTTTTTCCTTGCACTTCAGAAAATACAAACCAAAGCTCTGCTCATCAAACTTCCAACTCTATCATGCTTCCCCCGCTAATTAATTCTTCCCCATCAACAAGTTTCAGAGATTTGCATTCTAACCCAATTCCCACAAGAATTGAATAAACACCATTATGTTCAATTTCTGATTTCGGTCATTACCTTTGCTGCATATCTCCATATTCTGATCTTCAATATCTTCAGCCTTTAATTCCGTTACATTGACTTGATTCTCTACACGCCCCCTCAATTTGGAGGGTAGTTCACGGACATGCAGATTGTGTTGTACATGTTTAAACTTTATTGGAGGTAATGGCTTGGTAAGTGTATCTGCTAACTGATAGCGGCTTGAAATAAAATGAGCCACCAATAGTTTATTGATCACTTGGTCTCTTACGAAGTGAAAATCAATTTCTATGTGTTTCATTCTTGCATGAAATGCAGGATTTGATGTGAGATAAGTAGCTCCTATATTATCACACCAAAGAACCGGTGGTTGTTTTTTAGGAAGACCAAGTTCAAATAGAAGAGATTTTATCCAAGTGAGCTCGGCTGCTGTATTTGCTAGCACTTTGTATTCAGCCTCGGTACTGCTTCTAGCAACTGTGGGCTGCTATTTGCAGCTCCAAGAGATTAAATTAGAGCCTATATAGACACAGAAGGCACCAACTGAGCGGCGGTCATCTCTATCAGCAGCCCAATCAGAATCTGAGTAAGCTTGCAACCTCATATCAGCAGTTTTGGTAAAATGGCATTAAGATGATGATTATTGTGTACTCATGAATACTAATACTTTTCTATCAAGTAAATTAATAAATTGTTGATTTGTGCACTTTTAAATCATTTTCGTAAATTTATAATATGAATTATAATTAAAATCACTTCTAATTATTTTTAATCGAATAGAAGTTAGTCATAGTTAAACCAATAGTTAGATAAGGAACCTCGTCGGAACGATAATTCGAACTCTTAAAGTCTACTTTACTACTTACTAATTGAAATCGTATACTTGCGATATTATTACAACATCTTCCCCATCTTGTGCAACATCTCGAACTTGGCTAACCCAGGTTCTCATCTCCGTAGCATCATCATTTTTGAGAAATGCTTCCATTCGATTCAACTCATCTCTGATGTTCTCCACTTCGGTCCTGACTCCTCCCACCACTCTCAGATTTTCCCATAGTGTTACTGTAAGCCTTTCTATTACAAATGAAACTGCAGCTTTGGCCATTTCACTTCTTTTTGTAAGTTATAGTAGCAGATTGATGGTCTCCACAGAATTTATAAATTTCATCAAGTCAGAAGAAATATTATGAACAAAATTAGTTGATGATTCCCTTTGCTTTCAAATCAAGAAACAAATAATTGTTAAAGATGTTTTTAGATGTTTCTTCGAATCTGGTACCCCAAGAAAAGACCTTTGATTAATAAAACAACCAAATGTTTTATTTTTAAAATGGTTTGATTGTGTTTTAATTTTGATTTTTACAAGAATTTGTCTCTATGTTGAAATTCTTTTGCCTTTATTATATACTACCATGTTGATCCTGTTCAATTTCTCTCAGTTATCTCCTGGTATTTTTAAAAAGAGGTGATTTAAGGACATTTTAAGCTTAGGCAGACTTCTCATGGTTTTGAACAAAGTGTGTGCGTGCGCCCATGTGAGAGATGATAGTTTCTCTCAGTGACGGACCTAGGACTTAAAAATAAAGGTAAAAACGTAATAAAGTAACAATACAAACAGCGTCAGCAGTTCTGCCACATCTGTATGCTTCCTTCCGAGTGCTCGTGCTTCGCATAATTATTCCATGCCTGCACCACATCATCCTCCCCTCACAGAAGAAGATTCATCCTCGAACCTTGGATTGACCTTCACCCAATTCTGCAAAGTGGAAACAATACATTTGGACAGTCGACTGTTGCATAGCCAGCCAAATACTCTTGGCGCCATTTTCCACAAGTATGTACAACTACTTGAATAGTCTTCTAAAAAAGCTTCCCAAACTGTGATTTAGCTGTGGATGGATCACCCAAGAGCAACACATTGGTGTCTCCTTTTAATTACAACAACAGGAAATTTATACCTTGAGACTCCAAACAGAGTACAAGCAACAATTTTCATCACATCACCATGATCAAATATTGATGGATCAATCTTAAGAGCATATTTTTTCACAGGAATTTCTACCTGACATGAAAACTTTAAATTTTCCTATCGTGTCTAGTGTGAAGTTTGTTAATACTTGAGAATTAACCTTCGTAGGTTCCCCTAACTCGTCGTGTGTGTATGTGTGTGTTCACGTGAGTGGGAAGATAATGTGACATAGAAGAACTCATACCATACGATTACGGAGACAATACACATTGATTAATTACGGCAAAATCTAACAAATGAACTAAGAAGGCAGTAGCGTCCGGCAAAAAATTATTCTACTTCGGTTAGTCCTTGTTTATTGTTACTTGTATAAAAAAGAAATTGGTGGAACTGGTGTTTCAGTTTTCATTTTTGAGTTTATTTTCAAATTTTTGTTTTGTGAGTATGTTTTAACTTTTAAGATTGCTAAAAAAAATTTGATTTGTTATTTCGACAAATTGTTATTCTCAAAGCAAAAAATTAGATAATACGTTTGATATGATATTTTGAGAAATTGTTTCATAACATTTTCTTCCATGAAATTTAATTATTCAATAAATAAAAATAATTTTATTTTAATATATTATCAAGTAATATATACATTACAAATTTGATAAATCTTACAAAAATAATTTTTCATTACAAAAGTAAAAATATAAACACATTTTGATAAAACGCGGGAAATATAAAATAAAAATTAATATTTGGACTGAGAATTTTTTTTTTACTCATTTAATTATATATTTTTAAAATTTTTATGTAAATAAAAATCAATAGCTTGTACTATTTCTATTTTTTATTTTTTGTAGAAATTTT
>CAIGRP010046101.1:0-13036 GCA_903798385.1 Fraxinus cuspidata
AAATTATAGAGTTATAAAGATTTTTTTTAAAAAAATACGAGCCAACTTGGCTCGGGCCCGGCTCGGCCCGCTAAGGCTCGAGCCGAAAGCTCGGGTCGAGCTTTATATTTTTGGCCGACCATCGGCTCGGGCCCAAAAAAGCTCAGACCTGTTTTGCTCGAGCCGAGCTTTGAGTTTCGACTCGTGGCTCGGCTCGGCTCGTTGACATGGCTACCCAAGAGCATGCAGTTAAGTGTAACACATACTAACTTCAAATAATACTACCAGGATAAATTGTTGAACCTTACCATGATGGGGCAGACGGAGGATGTAAATGGATTACTTCAGTTGTTCCAGGTGCAACATCATACAGGAATTATTTTTTTTAGACTTCGAGTCAAATGCTATGACTTTCACTTATAACACATAGAGCAAACCAGACACAAAAAAAATATAAACATAAAAGAAATAGAAAAAACAAATGAACGCTAAAATAAAGCATTCGTAGCCGTTGGAAAAATTACTACAGAAATTCAAAAAGCGAATTTGCAAATAGTAATTTATCAAGATCTAATGATAAGTTATTAAATGGTAAAATGACTAAAAATCCACAATTGGAAGGATTGTTTCAAAGGTGGACATTTGACATGTGCATAAGCATGAAAGATAATTGATTTCATATGTTACATTTCTGTTTGTAAGTGTGGGAGTTTCTTCAGCTCTGTTGTTAACTAAGAATCCAATGAGTGGTAACATATGTCTCGAGCAGTTTTGTGCGCAAATATGATTGTCCATTAGTATCAGGATCAACGAGAATGTAATTAGTAATGACTGTAACAAATATCTACTGCGATCTTTCGTCTGTCTATAGTCATCCTGTCTGGATAAATTGATTCTATTGAATATCATAAAATGAAGCATTCTATGTATTTGAGCAAAAAAAATTGCAAACTTTGACCTATGGAAGAAATAATTTTATGTTAGATTAAATTAATACGATAAATGTAAATCAAATTAAATAAAAAATGAAATGTTACAGTAAATAGTTTAAATACTCACCCATTATTTACACAAGGTAGGTAAGGTATGATGTCCAACTCCATTTGTTTGTTTCTATTTTTCTTTATATCTTGTCTGATGGAGAAGTTTGAAGACATTAACAATGTTTGGACTATATTGAATACTGTATTTACATGTGCCTTGACCTGTTGTGGCATATGAACATTATGGCTACAATCATATATTTGAAATTTCCATTCGCGGAGATTAACAAGAAAGAGATACCAACTGTTGCTAGGATACGAACATGAGATAATTGCATATTTTCCATGGACGACCAGCTATTCGTAAATTGCCACTTATGTACTCTCCTAAAATGGTTAAATCCAGTGAATCTATACCAGCACTTCCTTCTTGTATGTTTCTTGGCAACATCATTTGGCGAGTACATTCGTTTTCAAATATAAAATTTAGAATTGTATGCTCTTTTGAAACAAGGGTGCAACCGTCGTCAATAAGCAGCTTCAACAATTTTAACTCCAGGTCAACATGCTAATAGAATAAATATATATAAATTAAATATATTAAGTATTGAATAAAAATTTATTATGATGACTAATTCACTAACTGTTGTATTGATACCCTGTGTTGTGTTCATTATGGCTTTTAATGTGCTGCCTTCTATACAGATTACCAGTTCCATCATCTCAATATGCACTTCATAACATACGTTGAATTAATTTTAAATAAATCAAAATTATAATATTCAAGCTAATAAATTAGAATTACATTGATGGATTCTTTATTACCCAATATCTAATTGTTGCGTATCTCTCCATAGGATAGTCTTCTAAAGAATAATTTGTAGATGGTGGTGAAGACTCTATCCTTTAGCTTTTTTTCTTTTGTCAACCTTACAACATCTTCAATTTGTTGAGATGTTGAATCATGATTTGGAATGGGACTCCTGTGGACATGAACATCTTGTTGGAGAGAAGCTACAACAACTTCCAAGTTTGATTCCTTGTCAGATAATTTGTTTAACATATTGCTATTTTGTTCGTCAATATAAGAACTTACTGAACTCAAACTGGTATCTACATAATTTTGCATGGTAGATTGCATGCCTTGGTAATGTTCTTCTTGCCATTGTTACTGTTGTTGGAAGAATTGTTTCTGATTGTCAAGAAGTGTCTGGTAGTGGACTTCTTACTTTTGTGATTCTTCAGCAATACGCGCACTAAAAAAATTATCGCACAAGCTTGTAGTTTCATATGTTGCATGCTAAATTGCATGTGTTGATAGTGGTCTTGTTACCACTTCTGATACTGTTAAAATATTTCTTTTTGGTTTTGGAAGAATTGCTTGCTTTCTTGTCTCATTGATTATTCAACAATGTTTGTTTTCAAATTGTCACATAAACCAGATATGTTTGATGCTATATGTTGCCTATATATGTTTTGTTGCGCTACATTGTTGAATTCTCTATTCACAATGCCAGCTAGTATGTTATGTTGGTTGTCCTGTGAAAATGAATGAGTTGTGTACCACAGTGTTTACAATTCTTCCTTCGTAGGTTGTAACACTGCAAGCACTTGGATATGTAATTGTAATGAAATATTTAAATGCTTTGTTTTGATTTTTTTTAAAGGACAAAAAAATATAATTAAATGCATAATGTAATAAATATAATTAAATTATTAAATTATTTCTTGGATAGCCAAAAATTCTCTAATTATTTTCTCCAATAATATTTTATTTAGCTTCTATCTGTGCATTCTTGGACTCTGTAATTTTTTATATCTACGACGTCCAAATTTTTGTCCAATTTGTGAAAATGCTTCGTATATCCAATACTGAAACATAAAAATTAGATTTATACAAGTAAAATAAACTATATATAGATTGGTGAAAACTAAAAGAATGGAGGAAAAGTACCTGGAATGCAAATGGATATCTATGTAATGAATATTTACATTTGTTCTGCTCATTTTGTTGCATTTTTTGTACTCGTTCCAACTGAGATTCTTGCAGTATGTTTGATAAAACAAAATATGCCCTATGGCCCTGTGGATACTCAATAAAGGTGCTTAACCATGCCTAGACTTCTGTAGTCAATGTATCTTAACACATTCTACCAATATCACTGGTCCAAGTTTAAATTTATCTTCTTGATTTTCACATAAGTGGATCGCTTCAATAATGATTCTCATACTAATTCTTTTCGTGCTATTGAAGTATTGATTTCTAAGTCGATCGTTGTTGAAGTCAAGACTGATAGATATCTCGTGATAAGGTAATCCGGTGATAAGACAAAACTCTTGCATGCCAGAGCAAGCCAAATGGTTATCTAATTTTACCTAGACTTCATTGTTATTGCCATAGTTGATAAGTCTCATTATAAATTCATGAACTAATTTGCAACTGAATTGTTTTTCTTCTGCTTTATAAATAACTTCATATATAAATCCTTAAAAATTACTGCACATTAAAGATGATTGTTGATCTGCGTTGATAAGCTCTACAAAATCTTTAAAATATTGATAATTGGGAAATTGAGTGATGATAGTATAAAACTATTGGTTTGGAGATGTATATATTCCAAAGACATTCGTAGGAATTATTAAAAAAACACAATCTATATTAATAATAAAATTTATTTATAACCAAATAGAATTCGAATTTTAAACCGACGTGTTTAGTGTATGGTGTTTCCAACATGGAAGGAGCAGCCATGGACGGAGATTTCTACGCACGCTGGAGATCGAAGTCTCCGCGCAGTGCGAAGAAGTGTCCTTTGTCTCCCGCGTGCGCAGATATTTCTATCCATGACTGCTCCCTGCACGTCGATAAACACCCTCCACTAAACACACGTCAGCTTAAAATTCAAATTCCATATGGTTATAAATAAATATATTATTAATATAGATTGTGTTTTTTAATAATTCATGCGGATGTCTTTGGAATATATACGTCTCTAAACCAATGATTTTATGCTACCATCACTCAATTTCTCAATTATCAATATCTTAAAAGGCTTGTAGAGCTTACCAACGTAGATCAACAAACATCTTTAACGTACAGTAATTTTCATGGATTTATATATAAAGTTATTTATAGAGCAGAAGAAGAACAACAATTCAGTAGCAAATTAGTTCGTGAATTCATAATGAGACTTGTCAACTATGGCTAGAATAATGAAGTCTGGGTAAAATTAGATAATCATTTGGCCCGCTTTGGTATGCAAAAGTTGTCTCATTACTGGATTACCTTGCCACGATATATCTATCAATCTTGACTTCAACAACGATCGGCTTAAAAATTAATACTTCAATGGCACGAAAAGAATTAGTATGAGAATAGTTTTTGAAGCATTCCACCTATGTGAAAATCAAGAAGATAAATTTAAACTCGGACTGATGATGTTGCTAGAATGTGTTTTAAAACCTAATGGAAGATATATTGACTACAAAAGTCCAGGCATGGTCAAGCACCTTCACGACTTCATTAAGTATCCATGGGACCGTTTAGCATATTTTGTTTTATTTAAATGCACTGCAAGAATCACAGTTGGAACAAGTACAGAGAATGCAACAAAATAAGCAAAACAAATGTAAATATTCATTACATGAATATCCACTTGCATTCCAGGTACTTTTCTTCTATTATTTTATTTTTCACCGATCTATATATAGTTTAGTTTACTCGTATAAATATAATATTTATTTTCAATTATGTTTCAGTATTGGATATGTGAAGCATTTCTAGAAATTGGACAAATTTTTTTTAATAATATTACTCCAATGGTCCTTAACCTATTACTCTAGTAGTGAATTAGTATCTATCTTTTAAAATATAGAAAATTAATCCTCAATTTTCATTATAATTGTTGCTTAATCAGTCTCTAATTACTAAAATTTACAGAATATGTGCTGAATCATTAAGTTTTCCTTCCATGACATACTCTAACGAGAATTACGTGACAATTTAATTCATGTTTGGCCTCTATTTTTTAAAATCCATTTTCAAGTCATCACACAATTTTATGGGATTTACAACTTTTATTAACTTTTAAACCATACATTTGAAATTTTTTTATTAAAATGTACTTAAAATCTGATTTTTAGTTAAATCAAATAGGGACTTAATGAAGATCTAGACTATTTTGTCATTAAAGATACTCTCATGTGGAACTATACTATAACATTGGGTTCCAGTTTGCTCCTTTCAAAAGTAATGGTGCAAAAAATTTCTATTTCTTTTACATTTTATTTAACTATATTTTAATAATTGTTAAATAATCATTGGTTCAATCAGTGTGAGGAAATTCCACACAAGGGACAAAATAGCAATCGGTTGGTGTGGGACCCCCTATTTGTTCAGACTCAACTATTCCATAGATTAGCATATTCTTCTTACGGACATTCTGAATACATGTTCAGAGGGAGTTACTGATTCTTTAAACTTCAAAACAATATCACATCGCCAACAACAAAACTAAAGGCAAAGGGATCGTCGAAATCAACTTCGAATTAGACACACTAATCATCGTAAAAGAATAGTTGATCATATGTCATCCGAAAATAATAATTCGAATCCTATGCAAATGTAACATCTACAATGAATCATGATTTTGATGATTCTGAAGCTTCTATTTCAAACCAAGATGCGCCTGATATTTGCAATTCTACAAGCCGAAGTAGTTTTTATTTATTGAACATACCGACGACTTCTTATGTATTACCTACATGCGATACTTGTAGACATTGTGGTGCAAGAAAATTTTATAAAGAAAGCAAAGGCTCCTGTTGTTCCGATGGAATATTTGAGTTTGAAAGTAATCAACAGAAATTGAAGGAGACTATAGCACATATAATTCTGTTCCTGAGTGGAACTAATGTTCCTATGAAATATATTAACGTACGTACATACAATATGTAAAAACTAATAGAAATAAATGAAACTGGCAAGCTACTGAAGCTTATGTATAATATATGTTTTAAAGGAAATTTATTTTGGATTTCGTTTGAGAATACCTCAAGACGTCTGTAAAATGTTTACAGCCTTGGAAAACTTTCAGAGAAGCTCAAACGAGGAAACTATAACTTTTCTCTCAGGTTTCAGTTTGAATTAATTTCTTGGGTGGAACACAGATTTTAGGAAATTTGTACAAAATCCTCGTAGTTGTCGTATGCTTGCTGCTTGGAATTCGAAAACAGTAAAATATACGATTTAGTATTGAATTGTAACCTCCGTTAACCTGCCCGTGAAGATAAAATTGATGTTGTGGTTTGAAACAGAGAACTTGTGAAATAAGTTACCGTGTCATCTTTTTCCTCTTCCAAAAGCAAGCAGAGATTCAAACTTCAAGATTGGATGAATAGTGGATTCAGGTTTCTTATCGATAATATTATTCATACGAATTGAAAATTAGGCCTTCGAGTAAGTTTGTTTTGCTTCACTATGGTAGATTGCTTCAACAGAGTGTACAGTAGTTATTGCATCCATATATCTCCTTAGCATATTTCTAGGCCCAAATGTGAAGGGTTGTGACAAAATAAATTTTCTCCCAATGTTGCAACCAAGGGTCTCTCCATTTTGAACGTTGTCTACATTACCTTGGTAAAATTCAGCTCGAATTTGTTTCTGATTATTACGAAAATAATCTAACCTTGCAGTTTTAATCTTAACATACATATCTACAACATACTGCCATTGAGAAGCAAAATAAACTTACTGGAAGGCCTAATTTGCAATTAGTATGAATAATATTCTCGGCAAGAAACCTGAGACTGGTGCTTCGTTTACAGTGTATAAATGAGTGCAATGTAAACCAAAATTTATATACGAACTTTCATTTTCTTGTTCAATAAATTCAGATGCAGAGGTCACTGTCACAGGAAAAGTAATAAATTGAGCAGGAGGTTGAAAATATCTCTCGATGCCTTCGTGCCAACTAGATTCCCCGTATGGAAAAAGTAATGGGTACTGCAAAGGATCATAGCAACCATAGTAATAATGAACTCTATATGAATCATCAGAATGACCATGTACAATAATGACACGAACACGAATATTAGCATTTTTATCGTCTTCGACCCATACAGCTGCTGCTGCTACTTGAGATAATGTAGGAGTATTAAAGACTCGTTGATCAAGTCCTGGATACCATCTTATGTATATTTCATGGTCTTGCAAGTTAGGTATATCACTTAACGATTTGAAGAATCTACTATACATTTACCTTCAAATTTTCAATTAGAATTATCAAAGTACATTGTACAAAGTTTTCTGAAATTTTCACACGATGTTGAAGTTCATTATCTGTGTCTAAAAATATAACTGCAAATAAGAGGCTTATTGTCTTGTGGGATAAGTTCATTTACGTAATGGTATATTTGCCCTTGAACCTTAAATATGTAAATACATTTGTATGCTTTGAAAAGATTTTTGTTGTATTTAACACCAAATGAAGTGAAAGCGAAGTGATTGTTATATCATCTTGTAATTTTTTGAATTTCATATTTTTTGGTTCTTTGGGCGTGAATAAGTTGTGCACTTCAGCGGGCGAATCAAGAACAAACAGATAAATTTTTCCATCAGAACAACAGAAACTTTTGCTTTCTTTATAAAATTTTCTTTCACCACAATGTCTACAAGTATTGCATGTGGGCAATACATATGAAGTCGTCGGTATGTTCAATAAATAAGAACTACTTCGGAATGCATAATTGCAAATATCAGGCGCATCTTGGTTTGAAGTAGAAGCCTCAGAATCATCAAAATCATGATTCATTGTAAAATGTTGCATTTGCATAGGATTCAAATTATTATTTTCGGATGACATATGATCAACTATTCTTTTGTGAACATCAGTGCGTCCAATTTGAAGTCGATTTCGACGATCTCTTTGCCTTTGGTTTTGTTGTTGGCAATGGGATATTGTTTCGAAGTTTAAAGGACCAGTAACTCCATCTGAACATGTATTCGTAACATCGTTGTCAGAAGAATATGCTAACCTATGGAATAGTTGAGTCTGAAAGTAACCAACAGAAATTGAAGAATGCTATTAACACATATAATTCCGTTCCTGAGTGGCACTAAGATTCCTATGAAATATATTAACTTACATACATACAATATGTCAAAAACTAATAGAAATAAATGAAATTGGCAAGCTACTAAAATAATGTATAATATATGCTTTAAAGAAAATTTATTTTGGATTTCATTTGATAATATTACAATAAATAATAATATGAATATAACTGTCTTATTTATTTATTAAAAAATGTGTACATCTTAAAGTAAAATAAAATGCAAGATTCATTAAATAAATTGGAGAAGTGGTGTTTTACAAAAGTATATACACTGGTAATATATAAATTACAATGGCAGATGACAAAGTTATCTGTTTATACAAAAAAATTGTTATAGAGTTTAAAGTTATTTCATATTTTTTGAGAATAAAAAAGTTAATATTATATTTTGACAATGTGAAATTGGGTACATGTATAGTGAACTGTTTGGAAATTTTTTTACACACATTGTTGGTTTGATTTTCGTGAGAGAAGGTAATATATTGAGGAGAGAAATGAAATACATAAGATGGTGAAACAATTTAAAGCACCGCATGTTTAATTGAGGAGGAAATTAAGGAGGAATGGTAAATAAAAGATGGACTAAATAGTGAGTAATCGAACACTATTTAATAACAAGAATAAAAAAGTTTCATATATGATTAGTATGGTGTACAAGTAGTTGTATTTGAACATTAGATCCAAAATATTTATAGCAACTCATTGATGTGCAAAACAAAAATCATTGTTGCTCGATGTAGTTCTACCTACAATAGATGAGGATGTTTTTTCCAAAACATATAAAAAAGATGTACTATACAACTGCCTATGGTATAAAATAAATGTAAACGTTTTCATCATTCATGTTGTTTTCCCAAAGTGAGAATATTGGCTACAACATTAAAAGCTTTGGAATTCCAATTTTTCTTGTTGGATGTTTGGAAGAGAGATCTTTTTGTAGATGATACAGTGGTTTCTCTTATGCATGCGGAAAGTTCACCATCTGTGTTGTGCATCTTATGTTTGCCTCTTGTGTCTATTTTCTCAACATTGGCGTTCATTTCAGTTGAATCTTTCACATGACTGCTCAAAGCTGAAGGATTTACTTTGGTCATTGTGTTTGAGGAATCAGTATCAACAACTGATGCTGCAGGGTTGAAGACAAAGATAATTTCATATAGGTACTCATGTGTATCTTTTTTTTACTAGTTTTTAGATAAAATAGCAATTTTGTTTCACTATTGGTTTGAGCAAGATTGTTCACCACTGTATCTGGATACTGTAACAATTGTAATATATCGCGTTAGTATATTTGTGTGTTAGAAAATGTATTCTTAAAGAATGCTAGTATCTGGGATTTACCTGTTCGAAGTGTTCCATTATTGTATTGGCATTGATTTTCAATAAGGCTTCAGCTGCCTCATCAATTATGCTTGCATCCAACTGTCCAATTGTGTCTTCGAGTCGAACAAAAGCATTAGTTCTGGAGATAAAATTGGTTTGAATTAAAATATATTGTATTGTTTAAACGATATTGGCATTAATGGATATGCAAATATATGTTTAAATATATGATTTACTGGGGTTCAGCTCTTCCATGCTCGTATTTTCAGAAGCAACATTTATGAATTTGTCGTAAGTCTGCAGTTGACGTTTTCTTGCAGTTGGTGCAAGACATATACCAAAATCTCTAATGAGTCCAACGGGCCTTGGTCCAATAAAATTTTTCTATTACAACAATGTATGGGTTATTAAATTATGAATATAGGCAAGCGGAAAAAGTATTTGGTGCGTTCATAGTGAAAATGTACGTGTGCTATATATATTCGATAAAAGAATTTAGAGGAAATCTCTAAATAGACTCCCAGTAATTCAGCAATTGATATGAATTTGTTGTCTGCATGGGGCGAAGGCTTTGGTGGGCTCACAGGAATCAATGAGTTCCCGTCCATAAGTTGGTCAAGGCTTTTGTTATTCGTTAACACCCGGTGAAAAACAATTACACAATTACATATAGAACATAAAATATAGTATTTCGTTGTTTTTTAGCAGAAAGAGAGAAAAGGTAAAAACTGTTTTAAATATGTTTTAATGCCACTCTTTGTAGTCTGTCATAGCTAATGACTTAGCATTTATGAAAATGTTGCTATTGGCTTTAGTAGAGAGTGTAATACCTATAAAAGGAAAAAAATAATAATTATTATGTTTACTTTTTTTTGTTTTGTTTATATTATTTTAAATGAAAGCGTATGTTGAAGTTGCAGTTACCATTAAAAGAAGAAACTTTAAGATTTGCAACCCGTAACATAGAGGTGGCTGAGTCGAGCCGACTCGGCCCATATGCACACAAGCCGAGCAGAAGCTCGACTCGTTACTCGTGGGCCGAGCTGAGCTTCGGCTAGTGAGCTCGCCAATCTTTTTTAAGATAAACCTTTAAAAAAAACCCTTCGAATTAGACGAGTCCATGAGTTGCTCGTTTTTTTATGAGCCGAGCAGGTTCGGCTCGCCTAGCGAGCTAGCCAGCTCGGCACAAGTTCAGGCTCATCTTTTGACAAGCTCGAGTGGCTCACGAGCCGTATTTTGACCACCTCTACCATAGCACAGGTTTTGTTGGTAAGTTTTGAGCAATGGCAATACACTCTATTTGAACGAAAATGTTCCATAGAGTTAATATCACTATCTAAAAATTTTTATCTATCAATTCGACATTTTGAAAACTGACTTGGGTACCAAAATGAGTCTGAATAATCTTTTTTTATCGAACTTCTATAACAACACCAATTACATCTGCAACAAGAACAAAAAAACTATCTGTCATTTATTTTGTATGTATTAAATGTTATAAAACATTACATGAAAATACTTCGTGTACAGTTTGGTAGAATTCTTACTTATGTTTGTGTTCTTGTCCGTATAATGTTCTAGTGCATAAAATGGAGTGAGCTCATATTTGGAAAACAAGAAGTCTATGTTATTTTCGTTGAGCTCTTCAACCTTTGTTTTTCCTGTTATACTCCAAATCTTTTCTTCATATGTACTTTTAAATTCACTTTTGTTATCTTTGACAATTGCATTTGAAATTATGTATTGCATTTGAGATTATGTATATCTTTTCGAGTATCAACTGATCAGTAAGGGCTGTAATATTAGCATCATACGTTGTAGCTGTAACTTTGTTACCCTATTGAATGTTAAAATGAGATGAACATGTGAACATAAAATATATAGTACAGTAAAAGTTGGAAAATCTCTATGTAGTATGTAACTAGTTACTTGCAAATCCATGAAATGAGATTTTGATATTAAGCTAGAGTTACGTGTAGTTTTGGGAGCTTGTTTTCCTGCAACAATAAGCTTCGCAGACCAATTTCTCTTGGATGTAGTAATTTTTAGGATAAATTTGTAAGTTGTAGCCATTTATTGATATCTGTAACTTGCAAGAAAACACGTTAGAGTATAAAAAGTTGTGGTTATGAATATAAAATTATAACTCCTTAATGTGAATGTAAAAGATGAAGAAAATAATTGTAGAACGAAGATGTAAAAAATTACCGGTGGGAAATTGAAGTTAGAACTTAAGAGTGTTGGTAGGTGTAAGTGGTAATTGTAATACAGTTGTAGATGTGAAAAAATGAAGTATTGTGTTTAGCTATTTATAAAAGATTTATAGAGGAAGCCTGGTTGAATATATATGTTTTGAGTTTTCAATATTAATTCGAGTGTCCGCATGTTTCAATTTGAAGTATATAGCAAGAGTATTTATAGAATACTTAGACAAACTATTTGAGTGTACACGAGATAAAGTTAAAAGTGCTAATGTGACGTAGTTACTTGTATTACTGTCTGCATTGATTAAAAATATATATATTAAATTAATAAAAATTGAAATTGTATTTACTTCGTTAAACTGAAAATAAAAAGAATTGGCAATTTTAAAAATAGAAGCGCAATTGAGATTTTTTTTTTTTTCGTATTTTTCTGAAGTCACTAAAATGCGTTGATAGTTTTAAAAAAAATATATGGTTGTAAGATATGATGAAGTGAAGAATGTGTTGGCCAAGTTTTGAAATAAATAATTAATGTAATGTGAATTTATAATTTATTTAACTAAAATGAAGATGTTATGATGAAGACTTTAGAAGTCGGTGAAGTAATATTTGAATTGATATATGGTTGTACGCTTTGAAGTTATGTGGATTAAAACGAGAAGAAGATCAAGAGAATTAAATTGGGAAATAATAGTAAAGTTAATAATAAGTTATATTAAATGAAAAATATTAATAGCCATGTGCCAGTTTAAAAATATCGTAGAAAGTATTCAGTATTTTATAAAGTTATAGAGGAAAAATTAGGGATGAAGTTTTGTGACGGAGGGATTACGAAGTTAAAAGTACTGACGGGGCATGTGGCAGTTCAAAAATATCTACTCTTATCATTCGTAGAAAATATCTGCTATTGAATATTAAATATGTATGGAATGAAGTTTTATTTTTAATAGGGATGAATTTCTTTTCTTGCTGTTTTTTTTATCATATATTCAAATATAAAAACATTAAGGGTCCGTTTGATTGTAAATGTGAAAAATGGGTGGAAAGAAAATGAATTTCAGGGAATTTAATTGTCTAGAAATTGTTTTACTGAAAATTGTAATTAATTGTGTTTGATTGGTATAATTTTTCACCTGAAAAATGTTGAAAGTTTGATATTCGTTTGACTTTATTTTTTATGAAAATTGTCCATGAAAGTGATAATTTTTTCTACCATTGGTCTAGAATTTGTTCTAATTGCCAAAAAAGTAAATAAAAATTTTTTTTATTAAAATTTACCATACCGAATACTATTCGTTTGGCTTTATTTTGTATGAAAATTATCCTTGAAATGTAAATATTTTTTTATACCATTGTTAATAGAATTTTTTCCAATTGACAAAAAAAAAAAAAAAAACAGGAAAACCAATTCTCACCAAAATTGTGGGCATT
>CAIGRP010046102.1:0-10377 GCA_903798385.1 Fraxinus cuspidata
AAAGTCCGAGCCGAGTCAATTCGAGTCTCAATAAAATCGAGCCAAGGCCTAAGCCAAGCCCATAATTCAGGACTTAACCTGAGCCTAGGCCAATCTGTGACACAGGCAAAAAATGACATGTGACTGCCTACATTTTACAGGTAGCCTACAGCTACAAAACCAGCTATAAGCGTTATTGGTGATGGAAGTTTTTACTCCTAACTATAAGGAAAGAGATGTTCTACTATACTTAATGGGCAAAAAAATTAAATTTGATTTCAATATTTTCGGCTATAAATATTAAGTTTAAAATCTTGTTTTTGTTATCAATTTACTTCAACAGTTTTCAAATTACAGTGTTCTATTTTTGAAATCCAACTTCTTTGCTTCAATATCTAGTTTCTTTTGCTGTGATTTTTTAATTTTAAGTATTCAAAATTTAATAGTTACAAATGAATTTAACTAGTGATGAGATTAACCAATTTAAGGGTGGTTCAAGTGCTCCATCTAACTACGATGCATCTGAAAATTCTCCAATTGACTTGGAGGATATTCAAAAGGAAGAAGTATTCGAAATTAAAAGGCAAAAGAGAGAATTCTCGGATTGTGACAACATATGACATGAAAAAAGTTGGTGTTCATGATGCCGTGGATATTTAGAAAGCATATTGCAATTTATGTGATAATGAACTTGGTTGAAAGCCCGATTTAAGTAAATCTCATTTTAATATGCACGTAGGAAAGACTTACAAACCGAAACTAGCCAGTCTCGACCAAAGTAGACTCAACTTGCTTTGGTAGTTCTAGTTCTATTATCTCCATCTTCATATATTCATAAGAAATATTTCACGAAAGAATGGCTGCAGTTGAGATGCCGCTTTGCATGATAGACTTTATTCACTTTACTCGGCTCGTGCAAAATTATTTCTTACCCAAGTATACTCTTTTTTGTAGAAATATTCTTTGTACAGATGTTATAAAATCAAGAAAACAAGCTGCTATTGAAGTTCTCAAAACTTTTTATAGTATTATATCGTTTATATCTGATGGTCATAAGGCATCATAAGCATCAACATTCAAGACACTCAATCAATTAGGTGACTTCCTTAAAGAAGAAGTATTTGTTGAACCCAAATGCAAAACATTCAAAGATGGTAAAGTGCCCAACAATAGATTATGCTCTCCTCGAATCGTTTTTGAAACATCCCAATTTCTTGAAAACTCAATAAGCGTGTGCAGTGAAAAAGTAATTCGCAAAACATTTTTGGTTCGATATATATATAAAATATATCAAACCAAAAAAAAATATAACATTTATTTATTTATCAATAAAAAAATATCTTTCAAGGTAAAATAAAATAAAAGAACATTTATTCCCAAACGGTAGCCAATTATTTAAAATCTTTAAAAAATATATATGAATTCCCCTTTTATTTAAATAAAAACATCCTGCCACCATCGAACGATTTCCAGCTCCAAATTCCTCGAGCTCTAATTACCTGAAAGGAGTGAAAATTTAAAGGGTGAGATTTAAGGAAATCTCTGTAAGTGTGTGCAGTCAACAAGTAATTTGCATTTAAATTAAGGAATGAGATTTCATATCATACATATAGGTGACACATGAACCACTCCGGACATAGGTGGTAGTAATTTTTGTGCGTAGCGCTACTAAACTCCAGCCCTCTTATCATAAACATATATGGCCCATGAACGAATTCCAAAATTTTAAGTACAAGATACAAGTTCACATAAACCACTTGCAACATCACTTTCCTCGTAATTGAATGGAATTTGATAAAATGAGTGTGAAGTATTTGACTAGAGCCCACTTATGAGTTTTTGTGTGTAGGACAAATGCAATGACTCGTGTGTGGGGGGAGAAAGGTGAATGACGTGAGTGAGTGTGTGTGTGTGTGTGTGGAACTAAAATAAATATTGGCATAGATTGAAGAATAGAATCTTTCCTTATGTGAAAAATAGAATTTTCCCTTATTTACTCGATATTTATGGTATTTATAATTATTCTTTATATAATTTTGAGCATTTATCATATATACAGTGGCCATCAAAGTTTGAAAAAAAAAATGGAAAGCAATCCTTCAAAATTCAATTATGTCCTTAACTATGAATAGTCCATGATTTGATCCCTAAATTATATCAACCAAACAATTTGATCTTTAGATATTCAACTTCTCACTATAAGGTCTAATTTCTAATATTAACGACTATAACAAATTTTCGGGGTGTTACAATCTATCCCTCTTACAAATAAATTTTCGTTCTCGAAAATTATCAAACAGTTGGGGGTATTTAGATTGCATCTCATCCTCGCATTCCCAAGTTGTCTCTTCGATTGAATGGTGTTGCCGTAATACTTAACCAACAGTATATCTTTGTTGTGTAGCTTTTGTACCTTTCGAGCTATATTGCAAAGTGGTGTTTCCTCATAGCTCAAGTCCCTTTAAATTTTCAAGGGTTGATGTTTTAGTAAGTGACTCAGATTTGAAATGTACTTCTTAAGTGTCGATACATGACATGCATCATGAACTACAGAAAGCTCGGGTGGCAAAGCTAATTGATAAGCTACAGTTCCAACCCTTTTGAGTATCTCGAAAGGTCCGATGTATCTTTGTCGAAGTTTTATGTTTTTTTCAAACCATAAGACATCTTTTATTGGTGTAACTTTCAAAAACACACTATCACCAACAGCAAATTCTAGTTCCTTTCGTCTTCAATCTGCATAACCTTTTTTTCTGTCTTGGGCGGTCTTCGTGCTAGCTCGAATCTTTTCGATGGCCTAAAACGTTCGTCCATGATTTCAGGTCCTAAGATTTTACGTTCACCGACTTCATCCCAATGAATGAGCAATCTACACTTCTTTCTATACAGGGCTTCATACGGTGCTATGCTGATAGAGGCATGATAGCTACTATTATAAGCGATCTCGATTAATGATAAATACTTCTCCCAATGTCCCCCAAAATCTAGGACACATGATTGGATCAGATCCTCTATTTCTTGAATTGTTCGTTCAAATTGTCCATCTGTTTGGGGGTCAAAAGTTGTACTAAATTTTAGCTTAGTTCTCATTTCTCGATGCAGGCTTTTTCAAAAGTTCGGTGTAAATCTCATATCTCTATCTGACATAATCAAAATTGGAATGCCATGTAATTTCACCACTTCATTAACATATAGTTGCGCAAACTGGTCCATATAAAATGACATTCGAACAGGTAAGAAATGAGTTGACTTAGTCAGTATATCGATGATAACCCAAATAGCCTCATGATCTCTTACTCTTTTCGAAAAACCAGCAACAAAATCCATCATTACATGCTCCAATTTCCATTATGGAATATCTATTGGTTGTAGTGACCCAGATGGTAGTTGATGCTCAGCTTTCACCTGTTGACGAATTAGGCATTTCTCAACGAACTCAGCTATGTCCTTCTTTCCTCCACCAAAATACAGCTTTTAAGTCACGTTACATCTTTATACCTCCAGAATGTACTGAATAAGAGGTGCAGTGGGCTTCTTCTAAAATTTCTTTTCTCAATTCCTCAAATTCTAGTACACACAAACGTCCTTGATAATATAATGTTTTATCCTCAGTTACAGTGGACCCCTTTCGCTTTTCTGTATCAATTTCTGATTTAATAAATTCGAATAACTGATCGCCCTTCTGATTGTTTTTAATTCGATTGTGGAGTGTTGGTCGAACTGAGAGAGCTGCTATCTGAGCGACAGTGCCTGACAGAGTCATGACTACATCGAGATTTAACTTCTCAAATTCCTTCCATAGAGATTTTTGTGTTGTTAACATTGTCACTCTGCTTGTTGTTTTCCTACCTTGAGCATCGGCCACTACATTCGCCTTGCCTAGATGGTAATAAATTTCACAGTTGTAATCCTTTACCAATTCAATCCACCTTCTCTACCTCATGTTCAATTTCTTTTGACTGAAAATTTATTCGAGGCTCTTATGATCTGTATATATGTCACATTTACCTCCGTATAGGTAGTGCTTCCAAATCTTCAAGCCGTGTACTATTGCTATGAGTTCTAGGTCATGTATGGGGTAATTTTGTTCATGAAGTTTCAACTGTCTAGATGCGTAGGCTACTACTTTGCCTTGTTGCATTAATACACAACCTATTCCCTACTTGGATGCGTCACTGTATATTACGAAACCTTCTGAACCTTCAGGTATAGTCAACACTGGTGTATTAACTAAATTTTTCTTTAATTCTTCAAAGTTGTGTTCACATCTCTCCATCCATTCAAATCTCACTCTCTTACGAGTCAATTGAGTTAAAGGCCTTGATATTTTGGAAAATCCTTCTATAAATCTCCGGTAGTATCTTGTTAGGCCCAAAAAGCTATGAACCTCTTCTATATTGGTTGGTCTCGACCAATTTAACATCGTTTCTACTTTGCATGGATCTACCTCTATTCTTTGGGCTGTAACTATATGTCCAAGGAATGCAACTCGTTCTAGCCAAAATTCGCACTTTTTGAAATTTACATAAAGTTTCTCCTTTTTTCAAGTTTTCAATACAATCGTCAAATGGTCCTCATTCTCTTCTTCAGTCTTTGAATAGATCAAAATATCATCGATGAATACAGTGACAAATTGATCTAGGTATTCGTGGAATACGTGATTCATTTAGTCTACTAACATTCCAGGAGCATTAGTTAGGCCAAATGGCATAACTAAGAACTCGTAGTGACCATACCGAGTTCTAAAGGCCGTCTTTAAGATATTAGTAGATTTAACTCTCAACTGGTGGTATCCTGACCTCAGGTTGACCTTTGAAAATACCCTTGCACCATGTAATTGTTCGAATAGGTCCTCAATGTTGGGAAGTAGATACTTATTCTTAATAGTGATTCTATTCAACTTTTTGTAGTCAATGCACATTCGCATTGACCCGTCTTTCTTCTTGACGAATAACACTGGTTCCCTCCATGGGGATACACTGGGTTGAATGAATACCTTTTTTTTCCAACAATTCTTCTATTTTTGATTTTAATTCCTATAACTCATTTAGCGCCATCCTATAAGGAGCCTTGGAAATAGGTACGGAGCCGAGAGTTAAAATAATAGTGAACTCTACTTTCCATTCAGGAGGCATCCCCAATAAATCCTCAAAAAATACTTCTGGGAATTCTCGTACTATCTTGACATCTCCCATTGTCGGTGCTTTCTCTCTCTTCGCCAACATTGACATCAAGAACCCTATACACTCATTGGACCTTAAGAGTCTTCGGGTTTTCAATGTAGAAATAACTCGTGGTATGGGCTTTATCTTGGTCACTGAAAGGTGGAGTTCTACTCCTCCGGCTATTTAAAGACCACTTCTCTCTCAAAACATAAAATTGTTGCATGATTTTTAGAAAGTCAATCCATCCCCAGGCTTATGTCGAATTCATGTATATCCAAAACATGTAAGTTCGTTTCCAAGGTCCTACCATTAATTTCTACCCCAGGTGTCCTTACTATGCAGTTTGTGCTAATTACACCTCTTGAGGGTATGGCAATCACTAAAAGTGTATGTGTATGTTCTTCAATAACATTTAGTGTACGCATAAATTCTGGAAATATTAATGAATGAGTAGAGTCAAAATCTATCAAAACATAAGTAGGTGTGCCGATATAAGGATGTTACCTACTAAGACATTTCGGTCCTGATCCTCTTCATGTTCAGTAAGGGCGTAAACTCTATCTTGTCTTCTGGGTGGGTTCTCTGAATTCTGCTGCTACTGTTTTCGCTTCTTGGAGCAAAACATTATTATATGACCTGTCTCACCATAGTTTCAACACGTATTAGTCCCCATAAGACATGTCCTAACATGGCATTTTTGGTATTTGCTACAAATGGGGAGCTCTCAATAATTGCTCGAAGTTGCCCCCACCGGCGCAAAAAGTGAAGTTCTATATTTCTTGGCCCTTGTTGTCTCGCCATTTATGCTTCTCCGATGGTGCAAGCTGCTGCTGTTCGTTGGTGATGTTGGGGCATTCTTTGAAATTGGCTAGTTGTGCCTTTGCTAGTCCTTGGTGGTATGTACCCAACTCAATGGTGACCACCGCCTGTCAAAGGTTATCGCGCAAACCTTATTCAAAGTCTAGCTTTCTTTTCCTCTGTGTTGACTAAAAGTGGGGCATAGCGAGATAATTCTTCAAACTTCCTTTCATATTCTACCTGTGTTAAGTTTCCCTATCTGAATATCAGAAATTCCACTTTCTTCTAGTTTCGAATGTTGGTGGGGAAGTATTTCTGTAGGAATAAATCTTTATTCACTCCATGTCAAGCTTTGTCTAACTGCTCTGGACCTATTGGTCATTTCCCACCAATGTCTTGCTCATTTATCCAATATAAAGGTTACACAGATTACCTTTTGAGTTTCTAGGCACTTAACAAGTTCGAATATTCATTCCTGCTTGCATATCCACTCTTCTAACGCTAGTGGATCCGTCCCTCCCTCAAAGCTAGGGGGTTGCAACTCGCGATATTGTTCTACTATTGTAGTGACACTCATCTCTGCAAGTGGTGATGCAACAAGTGGTATGGCGGGTGGTGTCGTGTTACGTATCGCTTCCAGAAACTGCATAAATTGGTTGCTTTGGTTATTGCTATGGTCGTTGTTTGCTTCAGTAGCCCCGTCCTGGGGTTGCCCATCTCTATTGTTCGATTTTCTAGAGTGAGTTGCTATAAACTTAATAAAATGTAAATGTAGAATTACTTAACCACTAGATTAAGAATGGAAAAAAAAAAAAAAACAAGAAAAAAAAATATATAGCTGATTTTATGTCATTCAATCACAATAACTTGCATAAACCAAATGGATTTCATGGTATCCATTACAACCACTTGTTTAAACAAATTTTACTTCAAATATAACAGTCATATATAATTTCCTATCATCTAAAAATTTTCCTCAGCACTTTCATATCGGCCACCCTCTGGATTCTCCCCCGGGTTGTGCCCAAAGTTCTCCTCGGAATATGTTGCAGGGTGATACTCAGGGTCTTCTTCGGTATCTTCCCTTACTGCTTCCTCGATAAGGTTACCATTATTATCAATTGTCTGTACACTTGGAAAGTGGCCAGTGCTAGGTGGGCTATGTGGACGATGATGATTAAGCATCGGAGCTTGGAACGTGGCATCGCGTGATGGCATTCTTATTAAAATCCCCCGGCCCTTTTTTCAGTCACTGTTCACGTCTGTGATGGGAAATGAATTTTCCCTTTTTTTAAAACATGTGAACAGTGCATTAAACAGTGACTATTCACGTTGTCACTATTTTCTATTATTTTAAATCATATTGTCACTGTTCATTATTTTAAATCAGTGAATAGTGCAAATTACAATTACCGAAATCTATTATTTTAAATCATGTTGTCACCGTTCACTATTCACGTGAACAATGCACAAAACAAAACAAAAAAAAAAGTATTCACGTGAATAGTGCCAATATTATGCTTCCTCCCTTTTTCATCATGCAATCACTGTTCAATGTTCACACGTCATAGTGAATAGTTACTGAAAATCATAATGAACTATACCATAATAATTTTTTTTTGTCTACAGAAACATAGATTCACTCTAATACCATTTGAAACATCCCAATTTCTTGAAAACTCAAGTGTTACTAAATAAAAAAAAAAAATATATATATATATATATATATATATATATATATATATATAACATTCATTTATTTATCAATAAAAAAATGTCTTTCATGGTAAAATAAAATAAAAAGAACATTTATTCCCAAACAGTAGCCAATTATTTAAAATCTTTACAACAAATATGAATTACCCTGTTATTTAAATAAAAACATCATGTTACCACCGACCAATTTCCAGCAACAAACTCCCGAGCTCTAATTACCTGAAAGGGGGGGAAACTTAGAGGGTGAGATTTAAGGAAATCTCAATAACTGTGTGCAGTGAACAAGTAATTTGTATTTAAATTAGAAAAATGGGATTTCATATTATACATATAGGAGACACATGAACAACTCCGAACATAGGTGGTAGTAATTTTTATGCGTAGCGCTACTAAACTCCGACCCTCTTATCATAAACATATATGGCCCATGAACGAATTCCAAAATATAAAGTACAAGATACAACTTGGAATGAATCACTCGCATTATCACTTACCTAGTAATTGAATGTAATTTCATAAAATGAGTGTGAAGTATTTGACTACTAAGAGCCCACTTATGAATTTTTGTGCGTAGGACAAATGAAATGACTTGTGTGTGCAAGAGAAAGGCGAATTCTGTGAATGTGTGTGTGTGTGGAAATAATTAAATATTGGCATAGATTGAAGAATGGAATCTTTCCTGGTGAAAATTGGAATTTTCCCTTATTTGTTCCATATTTAGGGTATTTATAATTATTCTTACTATAATTTTGCGTATTTAACGTATATACGTACATATAATTATGGTAATTTCCTAACCTAATTTTATATATACACACGCACACACACAAAATAATTACCTAATCTAATCCATTATTCCAAAAACCTAATGATTTTTCTAATTAAGCATTATGATTAATTCATTTATTACATGATATAATCACGGTGGTAGTCAAAGCTTTAAAAAATGGGAAAGCGATCCAACAAAATTCAATTATGTCCTTAACTATGAATAGTCCACAATTTGATCCCTAAATTATATAAACCAAACAATTTGATCCTTAGATATTCAACTTCTCACTATAAGGTCTTAATTTCTAATATTAACGTCTATAACGATTTTTCGGGGTGTTACTGTTTTTATGCTTTTTATATGAGTGGTGAATTGTTGGAAACATTTTTCTAAGATAACTCTATCTCGAAAATATCTTATTAGAAATTTTAAATGGAGGGTCGAAAAAGTTGAAGCAACAACATGCAATTTATTCGTTTCGTTTTGGGGACAACGATTCAGTTGATATGAAGAAAAATCAAACTATTTTGCCCCCAATAAGAGAGGAATTAGACAAATGGGTTAGGAAAGACATTTACAGTAGGGATAATTGCAACAGCGATGCCAAACATTTCTTTAGGTAGCAGACTTTGTCCAAACATTTTATTTGTATATTACACGGTACCAAATCTTTCAAAATGTCGCAGTTGAAGTCCAAATTGATAGTTTCTATTAGTTTGACTGTTAATTGACCAAATAATTGACCTTGACAATAATTTTGACTAATTAAAAAAAAAGTTAAAATGATAACTTTAGATTCTTTTATAATAAAATAACCAAAATCAAATAATTAAAATTAAAAACCCATTTCAGCCTTCTTTTCCATCCAACCCCACGAATACTTACCCCCATCTCAAATCTACAAACCACAAATCTAGAAATCAAAACTCACAATTTCTTACTTTTTGATTTCTGGGATTTGGGGTTTGGATTTAACCTTCCAAACTCTTATCCATCAATTCTTTTTCGTCTCTTTAATTGATTGAAGAAAAGTGACCAAAATCTGTAAACTATACTGAAAAATTGGATCTATCTACGGAAAAGTACTTGGTTTGAAATTGTTAGTGCATTCATGATTCAACAGTTCGTATTTGGTGCAAGCCAGCTTCTTGGGTTTCATATATGAACTTCTCAACAAATGGAGGTAGATAAGAAGAAGAAAAGGGAAAACAAGAAGAAGAATAAGCAAGCTACTAAATTGACAGAATGTGCCATAGTGTATGCCACGGAATCAATTTCTGATGATCAGAGCCATGTTTCTGTGATGTGATTAAAATGCACCACAGTGGATGCCAAGAAATTCTGCCAAAGACATTTGAGAAAAACCCATACCGATTACGGCTTTTGTTATGTCAAGGAGGAAATCTCTATTTTNGTATGCCACGGAATCAATTTCTGATGATCAGAGCCATGTTTCTGTGATGTGATTAAAATGCACCACAGTGGATGCCAAGAAATTCTGCCAAAGACATTTGAGAAAAACCCATACCGATTACGGCTTTTGTTATGTCAAGGAGGAAATCTCTATTTTCATCTTCAAGTTCCTCTGCAATCTCATTCCGCCTCATCGTTCGCTCTTTGGCAGCAAGAAATTCTGGGTTTTGGTTTCCTAGATTTGGGATTTGCAGATTTGGGGTAGGGATGGCAACGGTTCGGTTCGGGATCGGTTCGGCCAAAATCATAACCACATCATCAAATTTTTGGCTATATCATAACCACATAAGTCGGTTCGGTTCGACTCGGATCGGTTTGTATATCGATTCGATTCGGTTAATAACCACGAAAATAAATTATTTTTTATAAGTCCAATCTCCAACTGTCAAATTGAAAAATAAAAAAAAATTATGAAGAAAAATCAATAAAAACAAACACAATGCTAAACTAATTTAGCAAACAATATCACAAATG
>CAIGRP010046113.1:0-17555 GCA_903798385.1 Fraxinus cuspidata
AAATAATCGCAGCATAAAATTTTACTCCATGCCAAGAAAATCTCAAACCTCAAAATCTTTGACCGGTCCCCAAAGTTGAATCCTTGAAAATAAAAATAAAGAATGTTAGTTCCAATCTAAAAAAAAGTTGCTATTCACGTGAACGGTATACGACACTGTTCATATTGTTTCTATAAAAAAAAGAAAAAAAAAAGGAGTTAGCAGAAGCAAAGAAAATAATCAAAAGAAAAAAAAGGGTGGAATGTTGCAGAAACCAAGAAAAGAAAAAAAAATTGAAACCAATTTGGTTTATTGGTTTTGGTTTCCGCCGACGGCGGAAACAAGTTAAAAAAGTAAAAAAATGAAAAAAAAAGGAAAAAATTCCTATCTTCATTTAATGTACTTGTCTCTAAACCTCATAATTTGTTCATATAAATAGGTAGGTATTGGGTTTCAATTAAGCCTAACTTACCGTAAAACATAAAAAAGTCTGTTTAAAAAAATGGTTAGGAATTGTGTAAAATAAATAAACAATCGAATAACGGTTACGTAAAAAAAATGGAAATTAGGATTTATTTATTTATTTATTTAGTAATAAATAAATAAATCTTGAGAGGGCATTTGTAGATATAAAAAGAAAAAAAAATAACAAATAATGGGTTGGGTCAATTTAAATAACTAGCGCGATTAAGTTTACTAAATTAAATTCTACTAAGGCCCGTAAAATTTTAAAGGTCCATCCAACTATTTCAAAATCCACAATTATTCAATTATAAACATTATAATTGAATTAATTGAGCGGTTACCAAAATTGTTCACAAATATTTCCTATAAATGGGACCAAATGTTCATAAAAAAGAAAGAGAAGAAAGGGGCCGAAGAAAATCACGAAATGCTGAAGAAATTTTAAAGTCGGAGGAAGAGAAAAAATCATCTCAATTTCAAGTCCGGAGAACACGAAGATGATCAAAATCTTCTTCAAATCAAGAAAGTTTCGAAGTGCAAATCCAAGCTCCCAAATCAAACAAGTTAGGTTTTCGACAAATCAAATTATCAACAAATCTCGAAGTTTAGGATTCAAGCCACGTGGCTCCTCGTCTTCAAACATTCAGATCATTAATCAGAGGATTTTTGCAATTTTGCAAATACAAGAAAATTCATATTTGTATTTTTTTTAAAAATACAATTTGTAACAATTTCTGTATTTTAATACGCGAAATCCGTCGTACAGTCATAAACATTCTATTCACATACTTCTTGCTTTTGTATGTCATAAAGGATTTAATCTTAATCGAATAAACGACAAACGTGCATTTTTAAATGGATTTATACAAGAAGAAATATTTGTTGAACAACCTTCCGGTTTTAAAAAACACATGTATCTAGCTAATATTTTTAAATTAAGAAAAGTTCTTTACAGTTTAAAGCAAGCTCATAAAGCATGGTACGAAAGATCGAGCAAATTTAATTTTTTGCATGGTTTTTCCATGAGATAAACGGATACTGCACTTTTTATCAAAATCAAAAAGGTTGTTATGATTATTGTGTAAATTTAAGTTGATGATATTATCTTTGGTTCTACTAGCATTTCCTTCATTAAGAGTTTCCAAATTGTATGAGCAAGAAGTTTGAAATGAGTATGACGAGGAAACTCAAGTTTTTCCTTGAACTTTAAATCAAACAAACTAATGATAAAATCTTCATTAGTCAAACTAAGTATATCATGGACACGTGATAAGTGTATTTTGTATACTTTCTGGACTATTAAACTAGGGTATTTATGAGTGATAGGGATGAATTATAGTTTAATTATGAGTTAATTATATTTGTTAGGTTAAACTCAATATTTGGAAGTGATATTGGAAGAAAGTAATGAAAAATGGACAAAAATAAAAGAAATTCAAAGTTTGGAGATCAAAGTGCAAACATCCAATTGTTAATTCGAAACACAAAACGATGAATGAAAATTATATATTATCAATTGTATGCAATTGGAGATCAAATGAATGAAATATAGTCAACGTATTCTAAAAAATCATTTTCTAGTTGTAAAAGTTATGCTCCATTTTTTCAGTCTTATATTGAAACCAATTTTTGGTACTAGAAGAATTGTAATTTTTTTAGTTAACTTTCCAATGCACTTTTGACAAAAATACTAATGACTGATTAGGGCGAAAATGTGCAAATCGGGTACATCACTTGATCAAACTTGAATAGGAAGGTAACGACTTATGTGACAAGGTCATGGCTTAGGTGCCTAAGTGACTGTGCGGGCATACTTCAGGGACTCAGCTGCAATTTTCCAATTGACATGAAATTCTAATTTTAATTGAATTTTGACGCTATTCTAACCTTATTTTGGACTCGTATAAGTACAAAACTTGGGCAAAAACATTAGGGAACTCTTTCTAGCCTCTAATCATAAATTTTAATCATCAAATTCATCAAGAACAAGTCAATTGCTATATTTAGAGAAATGATATCAAACTTTTGCAAGAATTGAAGGCCAATTAGATCAAGAAATTGAAGATTTCAACCTCGGACTTGAAGATCATTATCTTTCGTATTATTACATGTCCGAGTAATATTTTTCATTATTCTTCTTATAATTTATATAAAATTATGCTAAGCTAAATTCATTTTTGTATTGGATGATGGTGAACCATTTTGTTTATTTACTTTAATTCAAAACAAGTAATTTAGTATTTCTCACATTTTTTGATTAACTTTGCATACGTATTGAATTATATAATTGAGTAGCTAATAATTACATCATTAGTTGCTTATTGTAGTGTTATGAGACTTACAATAAATCTAGAATGCGAAAAAATTAACATATGTACAATAGACTTTAGGAATAATATTTATTACGTGTTTAGTGTATTCGTGATTCGAATAGAATTAATTTATTTTGGAAAACAAAGTTAAATACATTAGCTTTATCAATTGTCAAGAATGAATGACTAAAACTAGATTACATATTTGAGAATTGAAATAGATAGCAATATGTGGATTTGAAATTCCATACAATCATTCATTCATTGAAATAAGCCCAAGTTTTACATTAATTTTAGAATAATTTAGCATAATAAAATTAAAATATCTTTTGTATTACATATTTCGAATTGCATACAATATTAGTACACTTGAATTAGAATTTATTTCCCGTAGGACAATATTATTAACTTATTAAATCTATTACTTGTCAACGATTCCATACTCTTCAGATTCGCACGAACAAGTTTTGGCACCGTTATCGGAGAATAAATATTTAATTTGAGTTTATTAATTTATACAAGATTCAAATTTTTATTTATTTATTTTGGCTACCCACCCTAATTTATCTTGTGCTAAGTATTCTTTTATATACTATTCAGCAATATATGCAGGAACATGATTTTTGACAATAGTAAGAGAGCAAAAAAGTTGCAATAATTAAACCTGACATGGACGATGAAGATATATTTGTAGAAGACATAAATTGTAAACTTTGTTATGAGATGTATTATATCAGGCAATGCTTGTGTAAATACACTAATCCCTTCATGTTCAAGCTTTGGGTTAATTCCACAAATAGTCACCGAACTTTGCTAAAAGTTCCCAAGAGGTCACCAAACTTCAAAACTTCTCTAAATAGTCACTGAACTTTGCAAAACATTCCTAAGGGGTCACTGAACTTCAAAACTTCCCTAAATAGTTACTGAACTTTACCAAAACTTCCCAAGAGGTCACCGAACTTTGCAAATTGGGACCTCATACATCAATGATTCAGTGACCCCCTATGAACATTTTGCAAAGTTGAGTGACTATCTAGAGAAGTTTTGGCAAAGTTCAATGACTATTTAGGAAAGTTTTGAAGTCAGTGACCCCCTAAGAACTTTTAACAAAGTTCAGTGACTATTTAGGGAATTAACTATTCAAGTTTTTGCGATTTAAACAATATTTAAGATGTCAAAAACTAGCAACCGACAAATTTGATTAAGGCGAGTATGTAAAATACAAATGGGGACGATGACATCATACTTAGGGGAGTTGGTCTTTCCTTCTTGATCGATGAGGCACTTGTAAATTATTATAATGAACTTGCAATGCTATATGAAAACAAAATATGAGTGGAAGATACCACATTCAAAAGGTGGGAATATAATCCACTTCAAAATATTGAAAGAAAATAACTATCATTGCCCATGGATTTAGTCTATGAATCGTCAATTCAATCCGATGAGATATCAATTATTAAAGAACAGAATAAAGAGGACGACAAATAATTATAAACAACCAATCGAAGAAGTGGCAATTAATGAAGATGAAATTAACATTCATTCTTTCGACTTTATCTATTGCCCAACAATTGAATTTGTGATTCTATTGGGATCTTTAACGAAAAGCTTAGGTTAATCTTGGTGTACTGGAGAGAGTGAAGGAGGGCTCAGTGATCCAACCAGATTTCCTACACCTACCACACGAGGCCTCGGCCCAGATAACAATTTTCTTTGTAAATTTTTTGAAAAAAAAAATTGTAGTTCAACCCAAATTTAAAATTAGCCCACCACCCACACTCTTCAATATTTACCACTTTTAGCCCAACTAGATCAAGTTTTAATTTAAATTTTGTAATTAGCGCACATACCCATTATCTACTAAAACCATTAGACCCATCCCAAACCCAGTTAATCTAAAACCCTTACCTCTACTAGTCTTCATATTTGTGAAGTGAAAGAAGCAATTTCAAGTATTGAAAAAATGAACATTGATTCTTTGAAGTCGAACCTCCCACTGCCCATCGCTGCCTCCGATTACTGGCTGTCAAATATCGACTGCCGATTACCGATACATAACTCCTGTTGTTTGCTAGGGAAAAATAAATAAATAAATAAATAAATATATATATATATATATACACACACACATGCTTATTGTGTTTCATAACAAAAATTCCTGCTAAGATAACGCCTGTGGTAATCATTTTCTTTATGTGAAGCCGTTTAATTTCATGATTTTGAGTGTAATTTTAATTACTGTCTAGGATAAAGCACAAGGAAAATTACATATGTTTGAGCTCCATTTTTGTAAAAAAAAAAAAATGTATTTTTGAATAGTGTATTGACGGAAAATGTGTGATTAAAAAAAATTGGGTTTGCGTGTAATATTATTTTATTGAAAAATGTATGGTTGAAATGGAGTAAAAAAACTATTCAATAATGTATTTTTTTTTTTCAAAAATTGGGGCTCAAACAAGGGACTAGTGGGTTTACAATTGTACTTTTGATAATATTATTTTATGTTTTTCAGGTTTTTTTTTTAATTTTTTTTTAATTGAATCTAACTTCATTTGTTCATTATTTCAGTGGATCCATCTTCAGTATTTCTAGCGTTAAAAATGGAACATCATCCACCTTATGCCAAGAAGAAAAAACATTATTCTCCTCCTTAAAAAGGATACGTCAAAGTGACAATTCCAGAGGATCTACAATTATACTTTTGATAATATTATTTTATGTTCTTCAGGATTTTTTTTTTTTTTAAATTTAATTGAATCTAACTTCATCCGTCCATTGCTTCAGTGGACCCATCTTCAGTATTTCTAGAGTTAAAAATATAGATCATCAACCTTGTGCCATGAAGGGGAAAACACTATTCTCATTCTTTAGAAAAATACGTGAAAGTGCAAAAAATACAATTCTTGTGGGTTTACAATTATAATTTTGATAATATTATTTTATGTGTTCCAGGGTTTTTTTAAAAATTTAATTGAATCTAAATTCATGTGTCCGTTATTTCAGTCGACCCATCTTCAGCATTATCATCAACCTTGTGCCACGAAAGGAAAAAAATATTCTCGTTTTTTAAAAAGATAGATGAATCTACAACAACTACACATTCTATTGGAGTTGACGAAGATACTTTAGTCCCTCTAATTTCATCTCGTGAAACTGAATCTTCTTTATCTTCACAACATGACTTGCAATTGATCCACGAAAAAGGAAGCATATTAGTAAACATCCTATTATTTTACAAGATGAGATTAGACGGACGTATCTACAAGCAGGGCCTTATCAACGTGTTCTTTTGAATTATTAAAAGTCAATATTTTGAAATCAAAATCGTCAATTAAAAAAAAATTGATTCAGTCAGTTTCGATAGTTGGAGTATTCGCCTTCAACAGATAAAGCATATTGTTCTTACTATTTTCTATTTTTGAATGGTGGTAGTCCATCCAGTAGTTCAACATTGGTCATAGATGGATTTAACAATTGGAAGAGAGTTAACCAACGGGACAAATGTGCATTTCTTACTTACATGGGTTCGACACCTTAATTATTACATAATATGTGTGTGAGAATAGCTGAAGATTTAATGAGACAATTGGGACATATTGATAAAGTGATGAACGCTATAACCAAAGAAGATGTTTTGAAAAATCGGTTGTGGCTGAAGACTACAATTCAAAGTGTTTAGTGACTAGCACTTCAAGCTTGTGCTTTCAAAGGTCGTGATGAATCTTCATCTTCATTGAACAATGGAAATTTTATTCAAATGGTAAAAGCTTTTGCAAAAATGAATAAAAAATTGGGAAGTTGTATTGGATAAAGCTCCTCAAAATGCTAAATACACTAGTCCAAATGTTGAGAAAGAAATTTTTCACATTATTGTCGACGAAGCGCAAGACTTATCTAAAAGAGAACAAATAGCCATTGTCTTGCGGTTTGTGAACAATGATGGTATTCTAATAGAACACTTCTTTGCAATTAAAAGTGTTAGTGACACTACATTATTGAATCTAAAAAATGAGATATTCTTGTTCGTCACAACCTTTAGGTTCAAAAAATAAGAAGGCACGGCATGACGGTACTAGTAATATGCATAGTACTTGGAATGGACTTCAAGAGTTTCTTAAAGAATGTAAATATGCTTATACAGATGTTTTGCCTACCAACTACATTTGGCATTGGTTTCTGTTAGGTTTTATTTTAATTGGCAAGTTTGTGAACAAAAAAATGATTAAAATTAATATGATGTAAAAGTCGGAGTAAGTTGCAATTCGTATAAATTGAGTTGTATAGGTTCTAGGGTTCGAGTATGAAAAGAGAAGAAAAATGACGCCTCAATTTCGCTAGCTCATCGCCATGTCTTCACTCGAGCGGCAGAAACAAAAACATCGTCGTTCGCCTGCCTCTTTGTCCTTGCTCAAGCGACAACTTGTTGCTTGCATGTCGCTAAGCTCTCGCTTGGGCGACAGTATCATCTAAAAAATTTTAATTTGCATTTTTAAGACTTTTTATCTTGCCCATTCAACCCTAAACCTACAATATAAATACCAGCACGCCTCTGAAAGTTTTTTTAAAGGTTGAACATTGAGAGAACACATTTTGCTTCATATCTACTTCATCAAATTCATCCTTAACTTTCAACCTTCGTAGTTTGATTTGTTCTTGGTGGTGAAAACATCAAATCCACTTAATCCAAATACTAAACTGTTTACTTTCTAAACATTTGTCAGTGTTTTGAAGATCAAGAAAAGGTGACTGGAGTTCCAGTTGTTGTTGGAGAACGAAGATTTCTTCGTTGATCTACAGGAGATAGACGAATTCATAAAGTCAGAAGTTGGTGTAGGAGTATGCAATTAATGAGGGCTTTGAAAATTGCAATCGAGAGTTGGTGCAGGGGCACACAATCCAGGGTGGCTGTAGAAATTGCAATCAGGAGGTCAAAACGTACTAGTGGTAGTTGTGTCTGACAGACCGTAAGTTTAAATTCATTTATAGTGGATTTTTGACTAGCAAAGTGCCCGAAAATTTTACCTAGTTTAGGTTTCTCCGTCATCATTCTATGTGTTATTTACTGTTTTCATATAACTGTGGCAATTCAACATAGAGAAATTGGATTGATTGATTGGTACATTTAGAGATAATTAAAAGTGATTTGTTGTTATTTAATTATTAGTTTTTTAATTCCACATTATCACGTATTCATCCCCTCTATGTGTAATTTGTGTCAAACATTGTAATTTTATTTGGTATGAGAGCCACATTTCGATTCCTGACCTATAAATTAATCTAGATGAATCAGTCACTATCCGTGCCTCTGTTTTTTTAGGAAAGCAACTATGCATACTGGGAGGTTCAAATGTGAGCATTCCTTAAATCTTTATATGAGCGTATCTGGCTAAGTGTTGTGAATGGTTGGGTTGTACTTAGTTCTACTGTTAATAATGAAGTAATCCCCACTTACCATTGCTAATTCGAAAAGAACGAACTTTGAATGCAACTGGAATAGTAAAGGGGCTTCATGCCCTATTTATGATTGTGTTTGTAGAGGAGTTTAGGAGAGTGTAGATGTTGAAACTGCGAAATAAGTTTGAGATATTTTAGAGACCACACACGAGGGAACCAAAACAATTAAGAACTCTAAACGATAGATGTTAATCTCTATGTTGGAAGAAATTATAACGAAAGATGATGAATCATTCGATGAATTATATGAGAAACTTAATGACATGGTAAACTCTAACTTCAGCCTAGGTGAGAAGATCCCCGAGTCCAAAATAGTTCGAAAAGTCCTGAGATTCTTACCTAAGAGGGGTTTAGACCAAAGATTACAACTATTGAAGAGAATAAGGATTTAGATACTGTTAAGATAGTGAAGCTTGTACGATCACTCCAAATCTATGATCTCGCCATATCTCAACCAAAGAAGGTTAAATCCAAAATCATGAACACCATTAGGAAAGAAGAGAATGAGTTTACTAACGTTGAGACCCTTAAGGATGACGAAATAGCTTATTTCGTTAAGAAATTCCAAAAATCGATAAAGAATAGGAAAAAACCTCAAAAAAGGAAAAATGATGTCCCTAGCAGATTCTCGAGAGATAAGCGTAACAAGAATAATCCTAAGACTTCTAGTAAGAAAATCCAGTCAGTTAGATGCCATGAGTGTCAGGGTTTTGGTCAATATAGGAATAAATACCCTAACTTTAAGAAGAATTCGAATAAAGGAAAGGGTAAGGCATTAGCAATGATTGACTGATGATGAATTATATTCGAGTGTTCAGAATGATACCTTTGGCGGGGAGGATGAACAAAACTTTATGGCTTTCACGTTTATAGTTAAGATTGAATCTGATAAGGAAACTAAAAATGTGGAGAATGATGAACATAGTGAGAATTCTAAGGAAGTCTGAAAATGAGACCGGTCCTCATGAGTCTTATCAATAGCTATTTATGAAGAGTTTTAAAATCAAGAAGGTTAATAAATTGTACTAAAAAGGTTAATGAACTTGAAAGAGAGAGTGAGATACTCGTACCTGACCTTGAGGACTCTACCAAAAATTTGAGTGAGTTGAAACTTGTTAATGAGAACTTAGAAGCTAAAGTTAAATCCTTAAGTGAACTAGAAAAATCTAATATTCAACTTTATTCCTTCATGAGTGGTACTTAGAAACTCGATAATCTGTTTGGGATGAAAAAGTCTGCTGGAAATAAATATGGTTTAGGATACGTTCAAATGGTAATACTACTGCTAGTAGATGCAAGACCACGTTTATTCCAGCCACCAACAAAATTAGGAATACTGCTAATCCTGAACCTAAGGGAAAAAATATTTTAGGATAGAGGCCTACTAGACAACGTAGGACCGACCGTCCTTTAAATTAATGACAACCGCCGTATATGTCTGAACCTAGGTTTATTCCTACCTGTCACAATTGTGGTGCACTGGAATGCATCAGACCTAGATGTCATAAACTTGATACTAAAAGTAGAAGTCAGGATATCTCGGGCAAGATTAACTATATTGCCAATCAGGTTAGCCACTTAACCTTGATGATGACTTAACTGACTAGGATTTCATATGCTTTTAAGAAGGTTTGGGTTAAGAAGAATAACCTGAGAAGTCGTGAGATTGATCATGCTCTTAAAGGTAAGAGCATCTGTGTACCTCTTTGATTAGGTGCATGGAAGTGTAGTTCATTGAGTCTATTCATTCATGCATGCATCTCATTTATTTTTGTTTTGTTTTTAAAGTTCTTTATTTTTTTAAATAAAAATAATTTTTTTTATGCTTTGGACATTTCTTGATGTTCTTAAATATTGCGTTTGTCAGTGTATGCATTCATCTGATCTGTAATGTAGTTTTCATTACTTGGTTGGGTTACACACACTATAATATTGTTAGTGGGACTCAATCGCATGTGTGGGATTTGAGATGGCAATCGCATGTTAGAAATGTGACTTTGAACATGAATTGACCTTATTTATTAGACATAAGCTCAAGCTATCACTAGTAATAAAAACTCAATATCTTATGTTCTTCTTTGGAACCTATTTGACTTGAGCAATTAAGCGTGCGAGATTTTTCATAAGCTAGTGCCTATGGTGAACTGATTTGGATTAACCGGCCTAAAGTTTGCTATATATGTCATTTTAGTCACTTAATAGAGAAGCACCTGAAATAATAATGAGTTTAAACTATTGAAAGATGTGAAAATAAAATTTGCTCAAAGTCAGAGAAAAAAGAAAATATCAATACAAAATGAGCTTTTCTTTATTGGTAGTGATGTTTAGCATGTTCTTTCTCACAAATTTAAGATTTAGAGTCCTAATTCTAAAGGATTAATGACACTTTACACATATGGGTCACTTATACAATTTACTCCATGTTAACTTGAACTAAGTATGTTGGTTGGTTTAATGTACATTGATTATACTTGTGCATGCTAACAATTGCATTTTTGAGCTATTATAAATTAATGTTGTAAGTTTTTTAATTATCGGTCCCCTTGTCATTTGTAACAAAAAGGGAGAGTAGTAGTTCTTATGTTTTGGTTTGAATTTTGTTTTGACATTTAACATTTTGATGTAGTTAAAAATTTTGATTCGTAGGTAAACGATATTTTTGTTTTAGCTAGATTTGTGTTTAGTGATATCAATGTTTTTATTTGGTATGTTGGTTTAAATTGATATTGAATCTTAGTTTAGCTAGTATAACTTATGATTAACTGTTTGAATTGTGTTTATCCATATTACTCTTTTATGAGCTTTTGCACTGGTATTTGAGTTGTCTGTTTCAGGAAACAGGTTAGACAAAGAAAAGCACATTTCAGCCAAGACAGTTGATTTTGGGAGTTGTAGATCTTTTTGTAGCTGTATTTTTACTACATTGACTTAGATTTGTAGCTTTGTCACAGAATGAAAAATGGGGAGCTTGTTAGGTTTTATTGTTTTGACAAGTCTTTGAACAAAAATGATTGAAAATAATATGATGTAAAAGTCAAGAAGTAAGTTGCAATCTGTATAAATTACGCTGTATAGGTTCTAGGGTCCAAGTATGAAAAGAAGAGAAAAATGGCACCCCAATTTTGCTAGCTCATTGCCATGTCTTTGCTCGAGCGGCAGAAACAGAAGCATCGTCGCTTGCGTACCATCTTGTCCTCGCTCAAGCGACACCCTATCGCTCGCGTGTCGCTAATCTCTCACTCGCGCAACAGTATCATCCAGAAAGTTTTAATTCACATTTTTAAGACTTTTTATCCGGCCCATTCAACCCTAAACCGACAGTATAAATACTAACACGCCTCTGAACGTTTTTCTTTAAGGTTGACTATCGAGAGAATACATATTGCTTCATATCTACTTCATCAAATCCATCCATAGCTTTGAACCTTTATAGTTTGATTTGTTCTTGGTGGTGAAAACATCAAATCCACTTATTCCAAATACCAAACTACTTACTTCCTAAACATCTGTCAGTGTCTTGAAGTTTAAGGGAAGGTGACTGGAGTTCCGATTATTGTTGGAGAATCCGAAATTATTCGTTGATCCACATGAGATAGATGAATTCAAAAAGTCGGGAGTTGTTGTAGGAGTATGCAATTCAGAGGGCTTTGAAAATTGCAGTTGGGAGTTGGTGCAGGGGCATACAATCCAAGAGGGCTGTAGGAATTGTAGTTGGTGTAGGGGCACGCAATCCGGGAAGGTTTTGTAGTTGTATCTGACGGACTGTGTTTAAATTCGTTTATAGTGAATTTTTTACTTTCAAAGTGCCTGAAATTTTTACCTAGTTGTGGTTTCTCCGTGATCATTCCGTGTGTTATTTACTGTTTTCATATAATTGAGGCAGTTCAACATAGAAAAATTGGATTGATTGATTAACCATCTAGAGATAATTAAAAGTGATTTATTGCTATTTAATTATTAATTTTTTAATTTCGCATAATCACATATTCACCCTCTCTAGGTGTAATTTGAGTCGAACCTCGTAATCTGAGTTTCTATAGCAAATGATGTGATTTTTATTGGAAAATTCTATTCTCATTTGGACAATGTTGTTAATACTGTTACTTCTTCTCCTGAGTGCATTAATGTGTTGCAAACTACACAAAGAAGAGAGTTTGAGAATATGTTGGCTAGTGGAGAATGAAAATCTGGAAGTAGGGCCAATCAAATTGGTAATTTTCAAAAATCATGCCCTACTCATTGGAGTTCACATTATGAATCGGTAAAGAGATTGATACATACGTACACTGCAACTTGCAAGAAATAATGTTGATGTACCATACCTAAATTTCGTTTATAATATTGGTCATCCTTGTGAACAAGTTACACTTGAGCATCATTACCGCTTCAATGTTTTAATGAAGCAGTAGATTTCCAACTGATGGAGTTAAATACAAGCATTCACAAACTACTAGTAAAACTCCTCTCTCTCATTGTTGCTTTAGATCCTTGAAATTCTTTCGAATCATTCAATGGGGATGATATTTCCAAGCTTGCGAAGAAGTTCTATCCTTGTGATGTTTCATATCAAGAGGTCCGTTCTTTTAGGTTTAAGTTGCAAAATTATGAGTATGATATGATTGGTGATCCTCGATTTCAAGTACATGCAAGCTCTTTGTTACAAGTAGAAGGTTAGAGAATTAAATTATTCTCACTAGATTGCCGTCTTTTGCTGACATTACTTGTATCTACGGCAACTACTGAATGAGCTTTTTTGGTAATGAAACGTGTGAAGACAGCAATTCGTAATAGAATGGATAATGAGTTTCTTGATAATTGTATGACACTCTACATCGAACGAGAATTTATCGAGAAAATAGATGTAGATTTTACTATAGATGAGTTTTATGCTTTAAAAGCTCGATGGGTACAACTTCTAGGTAATATGGTAAATATTTTTTGTTATATATTTTATAAAAAATTATGCTTATTTTTAACTTTTGCTCCTCCCGACATAATTTTCTGGATTCGCGTTGGTTAGGTAGATTAACTGGATGCTCTCCATCTGAATTTCATTTCAGCCAAATCGATTAAAACATCCGGTTCATCCACTGGATGCAAGTCCTTGTGCTATTGGCCGAATTTGGCCAAGGCACAATGGTATCAGGTCGATTGACTAGATGCAACATAAACGTAAAATTCACACTACAATAACAGCTAAATTTACAAGCTTATCAATTCAGTAAATATAGGAAAAGTACAAGTCTTAGCCTCAAAATGAATTGACACCGAAGTGCAGCGGTATACCCACTGTCATTTAGTTGCAACGATCAATAAATGGAGAAGTAATAATTGTCAAATGCGAGAAACGAGAAAAGTATTGGCAAAAGATACTATATAGACTTCTACAATATAAAAATGGCAAGGATTTTAAGTTACACAGAAGGTATCTCCCCATGGCCTTTCGCCTCTGAAAGCATCCTTCCTTCTCAATGCCCAGACATCCATCCAATGCATACTTTTCGATCTTGTACCCAGGGTTTGGTACACTGAACACCAACCCAATCTTGAATATCCTTCTTAGCCCACATAATCGGAATAATTGAGTATATTTCATTTAGATAAGTCTCTAACAAGATAAAATAGAAAGGGAAACTCTGAATCCCTAGTCCGTAGCAGGGTCATTTTGCCTAGCGCTTGCTTCGCTGCCATCCTTAGCACCAGCAACCTATTGGAAAGTAGCCGTGCTTTGGCATAATTTTGAGTGACGCCTATATCTTGTTTTTGGAAGGTTAAAGTAGATTCATGTTCACCTACATCAGAACAGCGAAATCAAATACATACATGACCAAAATGATAAATTGAAGTTCAAAGTGTGCCCATGGAAGTGGTATAGGTATTGGAGGGAAAGAAATTGTAGCTAGTCTCATGTAGGAAAAATGATAAGGAAATGAACTCAAATATATACTGGTATAAAATACAAGGTATATATAATCACGTGTAGCATAAATGTTCTCTCTATGTGAGCGCAAAAGGATTTAAATCACATTACGGATTAGCACCTCAAGCCATTGAATTCATGTACGAGCGCGATTTGACCCCTCTGTAGCTCCACGTTTTACTTTTACTTTCCTATTTATTTTATTTTTTCTTACTGCCGTCCAGCTTCTTCAACTCGTGGAAATCTTATGATTAATGTTCTATGTTAATGACGAAGTTAATTAGCTAGACTAATGAAGGTCTTAATGATTTATTAAGTCATCCATTGAAGCATATTATTAACTTGGTTTTCCTATGTTCCATACACGAAAGAAGGAAACAATCTCTTTTTTTTTTCTAGTTCAAAATCTTATCTTCTCTGCATGCTCGAAATTTTCAAATTCATGTCCAGATCTTGGTGATCGTGTTCAAATATAAATTAAGTTCGTTGGTGTAGATACTTAGTGCTTAGTTTCTACTCATTTTTCATTGTATTGTAAATGGCAAACACTTAATGAAACGTCAAACATTTACGATGATGGTGAAAATATGTTATAAGGACATTTTATTATATTTTACGTTTTGTCTAACAATCTTAACACAGGAACAAACGTGTTGTATTTTGTTTGCATCAAGGAAATAATAGCGTGTCTGGTGTTTAAGAAATGGGAATCCTATCAATTCATATTGACGTGGCTACTAAAAATTGGACTGTGGCTCAATTGCTAGTCCTGTTATGACCCATATTGTGCCTCAATTGACTAGTTATGCTGTGACCCAAATGGTGGCTCAAACAACTGGCCCCTTTTGTAACTGTTCCAATTAATAATGCAAAAAAAAGTAGAAGCAATTGAATGGGTTGAATTGAAAAATGCAACAACACAAAGATGTTTTATTTGACCACCTTGAATCCCGCAAGGTTCTTGACTGTGAATGTTCTAAAACTTAAAGAGGGTGAGATCAATATTTAAGTTACAAGCACACTAAATGCTTGGAAATATTCTGATTTCCTATGCCGTAATCATGTTATGAACAGTTTGGATAATTACTATTCGACATATACAGTACGACGAAACCTACTAAGGATTTGTCGTAGTCTTTAGAAAAAAAATATTAAAGATGAGGATGGTGGGGATAAGAAATTTATTGTTGGCTGATTCAAGTGGTCCAAAACATGACCAGTAAAGTGTAAGAACTCAAATTGATTTTATATAAGAATTATGTCGAGGGGATGATCTTAAGTGAAAGATGGGACTATAACGTGGAGTTTCAAAGAAGAAAATCTAAGGAAAGTGCTTTAACTTTGCTTTAATGTAGGGCAAAGAAGAACAAGAAGAAAAAAAATTGATTGACCATGTGGCACATGGTGTGTCTGAAATGAGTCTCACATGTTTGCTCTAATAACAAGTTGATCACTTTATTTGAAGCAACTGAGAAAGAGAAGAAGTTGTTCGTTTAAAACTCAGAAACATCTGAGATCAAGGGACAATGTAAGGTGGTTATATAGATGACTTACGGATAAGAGCTCGCTCTTAACGATGTGTTGAATGTACAGGAAATTAGCAAGAACCTAGGGTTTCGATCATTTCTAAATAAACATGGTTTTTGTATTTTGTTCGAGTCAGATAAAGCTACTTTGTCTAAAAGTGGAATGTTTGTCGGTAAATATTATATGTTTGATGAGTTGCTTATGCTCAATGTTGTGATTGTAAAGCCAAAACTAAGTAAAGCTAATTCTTGTGCTTGCTTGATTAAATGTTCCACTTTCTGACATGGTCGATTATCACATGTTAATTATGATACTTTGAATAGATTAATTAATTTGAATTGCATGTCCACATCCCATATTGATTTTAAACATAAGTGTAAGACTTTTGTTGATGAAAATTGACAAGGTCACTATTTCAATCTATTAAAAGAAATATGAAACCACTTGATTTAATTTACGATGATATATGTGATTTGAAATATGTACAATCAAGAGGTTGCAACAAATACTTTATTACTTTCGTTGATGATAGCACGGAAAAAAATTGTTACATGAGGAATGACAAAGTTATAGAGAAATTTGTTCAATATAAGAACGATGTTGAAAATCAACTTAATAATGAAAATTATAGTATTGAGAAGTTACCAAAATAAGGTGTATGAAGTATCATTTGTTGAATTCTATGTACAACAAGAAATTACATATGAAACCATATCACCTTACTCATCCTAGCAAAATAATGTTGCTGAATGGAAAAATTTTCCTTTGAAGAAATAATATATGCAATGTTAATAAGTCTAGGTCACCTCATAACATGTGAGGAAATTGTGCTGCTTGCAAATTACCTTTTAATTAAAGTGTCAAACTAAACCCCTATGAACTTTGGAAATGAAGGAGGTTTTCCAATAAATGCTCATCAGTGTGGGGCTATCCTGCAAAGTGGTTCTGCAATCCTATTCTTCGCACCTAGCACCATTTAGGCGTGATTTTTGGCGCCGGTGATAAGTGTATTTTATACACTTATTCGGGATCTAAAATATTGATATTTGGTAATTCTTTTGACAAAATATATAATAAATTGTTGTATTTTATGTTATAAAAGTAAAACTCAATGGTTGAACGAGAAATTGAAATAAACAAAGGAAAAATCAAGGAAAATGGTGAAATCCAAAGTTTGATGACCAAATTGAAAATATTGAATAGTTGATTCGGACCACAAGACAATATTTTGAAGATTAATAGGAAATAATTGGATGCAAATATAAGTAAAAAAGGAATGGAATATGATCAATATATTATCAAAATTAATTTACAATTGCACAAATTATATTCCAGATTTTTATCCAAATATTAAGATCCATTTTTGGTATAGTAAACATCTGGATTGAAAATTTTATATTTCAATAAAAGTTTTGTCTCTTTGAATTAGATTTCTAACTTACTTTGAATCGTCTTGATCAGATATCAGGATTGAAAGTTATGACCAAAATACTGGCTGTTGTGTAGAGACAAAAATATAAGCGACAACTTTCCTTATTCGATTAGAATTCTTTCGGAAACAAATTGGACGTGATTTCAACCAATTTTCTATTCCTACAAATACCTCACGGAAGATTACGTTAGAGAAACCTCACATATACATCTCATATTGCAATATTCTATCAATTTTCATCATAAAAGGGAGAGGAGGGGGTGTAAAATCATATATTGTGAGAATTTTTCAAAAGCTAAGTTCAAGAACTCATAAATTGGATATTAAACCTGAGATTTGTGAGCAAAGAAACAAAAGAATTATTGAAGATTTATCAAGACTACTTTGAAGAAATTCAAAAAATTAAGGTTCATCTTCTTTCATTCATTAATTCACAATTTCGGGTGATGTTATATACATTTAA
>CAIGRP010046138.1:649-12203 GCA_903798385.1 Fraxinus cuspidata
TTTTTTTTTTTTTTTTTTTTTTGCATGACATTTTTACTAAATATTTCAAGGTAAGTGATGTTTAATATAATTTAAAATTAAGTTGAAAATCTTACATTTGAAAAATAATTTTTCTGCAATGTTTAACGAAGTGAATTTTTATCTCGCATAAGAAATTCGTCACTTGAACTTTTCAATGAATCATTGCTAGGAATTATACTATTTTACCTTTACAAGTGAGTTGGCGTGAGTACACGATTTGTTGCTAGATTTTAAATTTGACGCAAGTACTCGATTTGTCTCCGATTATTTTGACGCGAGTGTTTGATTGAGAATGCTCGATTTCCATACTCGATTGTGAATACTCGATTTCCACCTTTAGCTTTCTTGATCATCACATTCACTCTTTTGGTAATAGTTTTATGACTTCAATTTGATCAAGTTCGCAACATTAAAAAATGATGACTCGAATACAAATGTTAGAGATAAAAACACTTTGTTTGTTATAATCAAAACATGAGATCAACCATAGGTCAACAAGTTGTTGGCTACAATTGGTATTGATGGAGAGAACTACATGTTCTATGTTGCATGGGCTATAGTGGATGCTGAAAACAAAAGAAATTAGGAATGATTCATAGAACTTTTGATAGTTGACATTGGGATGTATAACAACTAGGCTTGGACCTTTATATCTGATAAACATAAGGGTTTGGTAGACTCCATTAATCTCCTATTTGAAAGAGCTGAGCATAGGTGTTTTGTAAAGCATTCAAATTTTCCATTCTCATTGCAAGAGAAAAGCCAATTATTTCATTGTTGGAAAAGATTAGACATCAATAAATGATAAGGATGAATACAAAAAATGAAGCTATGCAAAGATGGGATCATGCTTTTGTCCCTAGGATTATGACTATAATTGAGAAAGCAAAGGCAGATGCAAAATACTTGAAGGTAAATTATGCTAGTGGTGAGAAGTTTGAGGTCACAAATAGAGATGGAATAAGATGGAGTGTGGACTTAGCAAGAAGGAAATGTGTATGTAAAACATGGCAACTTACTGGAATTCCGTATGATCAAGCAATCTCTAGTATGCTTTCCAGGAACATTGGCAAATATGAGTACGTTGATGCATGCTACACCAAAAAAGCTTATCTCATGACCTACAACCCAATCATCTAACCAATGTCCAGTCCTGAGTTATGGCCAGAACTTGGTAAACATTCTCTTGATCCTCCCATAAAAAAAAAGGCAGATCAAAGAAGATGAGAAAAATGTTCCAAGTTGAGCCATCTGCATGTACAAAAATTGCAAGAAGAGGTATGAAAATTGTAGAAGATGTGGATGAACATGACATAACAAGATAACATAAACAGCATCCTTGCCTACACATGCAAGTTCCCAACTAGGTCCACAAGCAGATTTATAGCAACAATTATAGCCAACAACGTCATAAGGCAAGAGAAAAAAATCTACATCTAATGAGGCATGGGCAAATGCAAAGAAGAAGAAAGTTAAGGAAAAAAGAACTTAGCTTTTACTGATGATATGTTGAAACGTCAGACTACTTTTGTATGTTCATGATCTTTTATAAAGGAAAATTAATAACATTATTGTACATTGACGATCTTCTAACACGTTAGACTAATATGGTCTTCAAATACTCTTTTGATGATATATATTTCAATTGAAAATGAAAAAAAAAATGTTCAGCATCGTAATCCTTAAATTCACTGTTATACTTTCGATTTTGTGTTATAAATCTTGGAAGTGAAACAAGTGTGGAAATGGTCATAATTAGTTTGAACCTTGTCCAAAAATTTCACATAACATTAAGGACCTAATATACAACTTATTAAAAGGTTTGAGACTTGTGGTACAACTGGTTTAAAGGGTTTGGGACTTCTGGTGCAACAAATGGAAAATATTTGGGACTGCCTCTTAGACTTTAAAATTGTTTTAGGACCATCGCTGCACCATCTCCATAATGAAAGGTTTGTTTTAAAGGGAAAATATCTAGATCATTCATTTTTAGTAAAGAAAAGAAAAGTAGGAGAAAGAAAATATCGAAGCACTACAGAATAATAACATGTTTTATTACTAGAAAATAAGTTAGAAAACCATAGGACACACGATTTGTAACTCAAAGACCCACATCACAACACAAAAACTCTATAGCTTGGCTCAAACCTAACTCAGATCTAGGTACAAACCCATTTCACAAAAACTCCACATACAAATCCAATGAGTCAAGTCTCCCATGCACTATGGCTTCTTGAACGGAGGGTGTTTATTTCATTTTCCTTATCCCTGCTTACCTGTAGAAGTTCAAAGATTAGCTCATTCGGTCTCTCGCATATGGTAGGGTTTCACTAGTCAAAGAAATTACATCTAGAGCACCCCGATGTGGTGGGTAGCTGATAAACCATTTTTCTGAGTTCAAGTTCGTCCATGAAGTCTTCATCCCCACAAAAACCCACATCTACAAACATTCATCTACATCTCCTTTCTTAAAAGCTTATGACGGTTATTGGAAGATAAAGAATAAATATCCAACGAAATGGAGGGAAATATACAGTGATTTGAATAGTCAAAAGGTGGAAATAATGTATGGACGAAATTGCCCCTCCTTAAAATGGTCAATATACCTCATTTTTTAGTTTTTCAGGCCAACTAATGATGTTTTGGATGGTTTTCATCCAAATGGATCCCGGTTGCATATTTATGAAATGTTAGTAGAAAAGTTAGGGATCGCTACTGTAATTTTTCCTAATATTAATAATAAAAAAGAAAGTCCGATTAAAAATTTGGTTGATGAAAATTATGAAATTGAAAAGGTTCAAAGAGAAGATAACATGAATAGAGAGCGTGAAATTTTAGTAGATTATGAGTAAGAAAACCTCGAGGAAATTAAAAAATGTGTACCTTTGCATTTCGACTTTTATGATCCACGAAATTGGAAAACTATTCACCAAAACTTAATTGACTTGTTAGTGAAAAGAGGTCCCCGTAGGGATGGTTAAACTTTTCCAAATGATTCAGAAAATAGATATTTCTCTTCTACATATTAAATTCAACATTTACCAAATGGTGAGAAGAGTGATAGAAAATGGTTGGTATACCCAATTTCATTAGATAAAGTATTTTGCTTGTGTTATAAGTTGTTTAAGCAAGAAGGAAACAATGACTGGAAAAAACTTAGTTTTAGGCTTAAAAGTCTTGAAACTAGTAATGGACACATGCATATCACGAGAAGATGGATCGAATTGGAAATGAGATTACAACAGAATTTAATAATTGAAAAAGCTATGCAAGATCTAATCAACAAAGATAGAGAACACTAGAGAGAAGTTTTTGTGAGGATAGTTCCAAGTGTTAGCTTTCTTTGCAAGAATAATCTAGCATGTCGGGAAACTAATGAGAAAATTTATGAAAAAGATAATAGGAATTTTTTAGGTTTAACTGAAGTGATTGCAGAGTTCGATCCTATTTTGAAGGAACACAGTAGGTGAAACTCCACTATAAAGGGGAAGAGTGGCCACGCGACCGACTATCATGAACGAAGTGAGGGAAGGAGTTCGGATTAGATACCTTAGGAGAGAGACGTACGGTATTAAGAAAGAGAATCAGGTCTTTGACGATCCCGTATTCGCTAGCAAGTGTATGGACTCATACTTTGATGACTCCCTAGTGGCCAGAGAAGCCTTAGCTTCACCCTTGGACGTATCATCTACTCTCTCTAGCTCTCGACTTGACTAGAACATTTCNGAGAAATCAAAAGTGCAATCATTAAAAATGTTAGAGAAGTGAACAATTTTTCAATTATACATGATTGTACACCAAATATAAATCATGAAGAACAAATGTCTCTCATAATACGGTATGTATATGTCACAGCAACTCCAATAAAAGTACAACGGCATTATTTGGGATTCCTTAAGGTGGATGATACTTCAAGGCAAAGACACTTTGGTGAATTATTAGATATTTTGAAAACACTTGAACTTAATATTGGTGATTTAAGAGGTCGGGGTTATAATAATGGTTCTAAATATGAAAAGGAAGCATAAAGTTTTAGAGAAAAAAGGGTACTAGAAGTAAATCCAAGGGCATTTTACACACCATGCGGTTGTCATAACCTTAATCTTGCATTAGTGATATGGTAAATTCCTGTATAAAGGCTAAATCCTTTTTTTGGAATTGTACAATATATATATATATATATATATAGGTTGACCTATGGCTGATTTCAAGTTTTGATTACAACAAACAAATTATTCTTATCTCTAACATTTTTAATTTAGTCTTCAATGATACATGTTACGAACCGGTGGAAATCGAGCATTCACAATCCAACATGGAGATTGGGCACTCGCATTAGGAACAATCAGAGACATCAAGTATTTGCGCCAAATTCAAAATCGANTGTTACGAACCTGGTGGAAATCGAGCATTCACAATCCAACATGGACATTCAGCACTCGCATTAGGAACAATCAGAGACAAATCAAGTATTTGCGCCAAATTCAAAATCGAACAACAAAATGTGCACTCGTGCCAAATCTATCGAAGATATTAGACTTAGATTATTCGAATTCATATGTAAAGGTAAAACGCTTTAATTCATAGCAATGAATCACTACTAGCCCATAAGTTTAACTTTTATGTACGATATAAAATTTTCACAAAAATACTGGCATTAAAATTATTTTCGATATGACAAATATTTTCACTAGACTTTTTGAACTCATTACCAATGAAACTCATTTTGAAAAATTTAAGTGAAAAATATATCTAAAGGATCTACATTTACTAAAACAATCAAGAAAAGAGCAAAACAAAGATTTATGCTCTAGTGGACGTTCGGTATGTCTGACGAACGTCCGGTAGTCTAACGGTCAAATTTTTAACCGTTCTGATTTCAGACACTCAACGGCTAGTTCAGTCGTCTGGTATAGTGGCGAACGTCCGGTAGAGGTAATCCGGATGGACAGAAACTTTTGTATTTTTAACTGCTATAAATACCTACTCATTTGTCATTTATTATAACAACTAGAAAGCATTCAATTGAGATTCTTTCGAGCTAAAACTGTATTGATCTCTCATATCATTTATTTTGCTATTGAAAAATCCTTGATAAAAATTAATTCTTGAAAATCATTCCATAAATCAAAGATCTTCACACCTAACACTTGAGCTTCATTCATTCATATCTATTAAAGTGTTAGCCTACTTCTTTTCTTAAACCTTGGAACTATCGGCCATTGAGAAGGGATTATTTCATTTGTAAATCCATTTGAATTGTGGGTCGTGTTGAGCTCCCGAAAAGCTCAACGTTGTAAAGGATCGGTGGTCCTTGCTTGTAAGTCACCGAAAGCTTTGTAAAGGGTTGGATTGCACCACAAGTCAATCAACATAGTAAAATTGGCCTTGCTCGTGCCGGAGAGCTTGGTAACGGAGGACGTGGATCAATGTGTTGGTTTGAACCTCCATAATTATATCATTTGCACTCTCTATCCCTCTTTACTTATTGCTCTCGTATTTGTGCTTGCTATTTAAATTAATCTATCTAGTTATCACGTGCTTGACTCTCTATCCCTCTTTACTTATTACCTTTATATTCATTTTTACTATTTGAATTAATCTAGTCTTTACTTACTTGAACTTAGAATTAACTCTTTGAAAAAGTTTTAGAAACCAATTCACCCCTCTCTTGGTTAGCTATTCTTAGGCTATTAATTGGTATCAGAGCAAGTTACTTATTTTAAAAGATTTAACAATGTTGAGTAATGGCTAACCCAACGTTTCAAAATCATGAGGGACATTCCACTAATCGACCTCCTTTCTTTGATGGCACACACTACAATTATTGGAAGGCTAGAATGATGATTCACATTCAATCAATTGATTATAACATTTGGGAAGTTGTTGAATAAGGTCCTTATAAGCCTACCAAGATCATTAAGATAGATGGTCAACCTGATCAAACTATCTCCAAACCTAGAAAATAGCATGATGAAGAAGACAAAAGAAAATTATCCTTAAATGCATAGGCCAAAAATTTACTCCATTGTGCATTAGATAAAAATGAATTTAACTGTATTAGTACTTGTGAATCCGCATATGATATTTGACATGCACTTGATGTTACTCATGTGGGCACTAGTAAAGTTAAAGAAACAAAGATTAATATGTTGGTCAAAGAATTTTAAAATTTCTTTATTCAACAAGATGAATCTATTGTTGATATGATTACTCGTTTTACTGATATCATAAATGGTCTAAAGGGATTTGATCATAAATTTACTAATGGTGGACTAGTAAGCAAAATGCTTAGGTCGCTCTCGGAGGACTGGAGTCATTTAAGGATGTTAATGGAGAACACCAAGGATGTGAATACGTATCCCTTGGAAGAACTCTATGGACCCTTGATGACTTATGAACTTAACAATGCTGAAATCAAGGAAAAGACAAGAAAAAGCAAAAAAGAATCAAAGGAGACTCCTAAATACCAAATTGATCTAAAAGCAGCACTTCATGAAAGAACAACTAATTGTAACATGAGCGATGAAGAGCTCGATGACTTGGTCCTTCTTGTCAAAAAATGGAGAGGTTTTATGAACAATTGAAAATTTCAAAAGAAAGAAGAAGGAGACAAAAAAATCATTTGCTACGATTTTGACAAACCCGGTCACAAGAGAACCGAGTGCCCAAACAAAAAATGATCTTCAAGAAGAAAGATCTCCAAGCAACATAAGAAGATAGCGATGATGATGGTTGCGATGAAGAAGAAGGTCAAGAAGAAATTGCCAACATGTGTTTCATGGCAACCGATGATGAGTTTCCAAGGAAAATGACAAGTGGATGCTCAAACCACATGACCGGAGATAAAACTTTACTATCAAACTTCAAAAAGAAGGATGGAGGCCATGTCACATTTGGAGATAATGCAAAAGGTAAAATCATCAGAATAGAAAACAATTATCTCTCCCCTTCCGTTGAAAATGTACTTTTGGTAAATAACCTCAAACATAATTTACTTAGTATTAGTCAATTATGTGATCAAAGCTATCATATTAAATTCGATTTTTCCAAATGCCTTATTAAGGATACAAATCAAAAGAGATGATATTTATAGGAAGTCGTCGTAAAGATGTTTATATCATAAATATAGAATTTGAAAATAATGAAAAGTGTCTTTTGAGTTTGAAAGAAGATACTTGGTTATGGCATAGAAGACTAGGTCATGTTAGCATGGACCTTCTATCAAAAATTTTCAAAAATAGTTTTGCCAAAGGATTACCAAACTTAAAGTTCGAGAAAGATTAAATTTGTCATGCTTGTCAATTTGGTAAACAAGTAAAAAGCTCATTTAAATCTAAAGTACACTCTTCAACTACAAAAGCATTGCAACTTCTCCACATGGATCTTTTTGGTCCATTTAGGATCGCTAGCTTGAGCGGTAAACATTATGCTTTTGTAATTGTTGACGATTTTTCTAGATTTACTTGGGTTATATTTTTGAATTTAAAAGAAGAAGCTCTAAAAGCTTTTAAACATCAAAACGAAAAAGGTTATACCATTACATCCATTAGAAGTGACCATGATGGAGAATTTGACAATGTTGTCTTTGATAATTTTTGCAACGAAAATGGATATGAACATAATTTCTCGGCTCCTAGAATCTTCAACAAAATGGTGTAGTAGAATGGAAGAATCGTACATTAAATGAATTGGCTAGAACCATGCCTAACGAGAATAGTTTACCAAAATATTTTTGCGCCAAAGCTGTAAATACCGCTTGTTACATTGTAAATAGAGTTTTGGTTAGTTGTAGGAAAATTAAAATCCCTACGAGCTTTGGAAAAATAGAATTCTCAATATTAGTTACTTTAAAGTTTTCGGTTGGAAATATTTTANTCAAAATCCGATATTGGTATTTTTCTAGAATATTCATCGACTAGCAAAACTTATAGAGTATTTAACAAAAGAACTCTAGTCGTTGAAGAATTCATGCATGCCACATTTGATGAGACTAACTCACTTGATCGTGAGAAAGGTATTGATGATGATGTAGGTTTGGAAGCTCCATTTGAACAAATGAATATTCAAGACCAAAACAAGGGAATGCCTAACAAAGAACGAATGAATGATCCCAACGTTCAAGAAAGTGAAGAAAAATCAACCGAGGCTAAAGTGATCCCCCGCTACCAAATGAATGGAAGTTTGTTCCATCTCATCTAAATGAATTAATATTAGGTGATCCATCCAAAGGTATCACCACTAGAACATCTCTTAGAAATCATCTCGGTAGTTGTACATTTATTTTACAAATTGAACCTAAAAGCTTTAAAGAAGTCAAGGTTGATGAATTTTGGATACTGCCAACGCAAGATGAGCTAAATCAATTTGAAAGAAATCATGTTTGGGATTTAGTCGCTAGACCAAATAATCAAACCGTAATTGGTACAAAATAGGTTTTTAGAAATAAAAGAGATGAAAATAGGATAATTGTGCGTAACAACGCTAGATTAGTGGCACAAGGTTACAATCAAGAAAAGGGCATCAATTATGAGACAACCTTTGCACCGGTTGCTAGATTAGAATCCATTCGTATGCTTCTTGCTTTTGTGTGTCATAAAAATTTTATTCTTTATCAAATGGATGTCAAAAGTGCATTTCCAAATGGTTTCATTCAAAAAAAAAGTCTTTGTTGAGCAACATCCTGATTTTAAAGATGACAAAAATCCGGACTATGTTTTCAAACTTCGTAAAGCTCTCTATGGTCTAAAATAAGCTCCTAGGGCTTGGTACGAATGATTGAGCAAGTTTCTAATTTCAAATAGTTTTTCAATTGGAAAAGCGGACAACACCATTTTGTTAAAACTCACAAAAATGATATGATCATTGTTCAAATTTATGTTGATAATATTATATTTGGTGCCACTAGTATTCGTCTATGTGAAGAATTCTCTAAGTGCATGAGCATGAAATTGATATGAGTATGATGGGAGAACTTAAATTCTTTCTCGGTCTCCAAATTAAGCAAACTTATGATGAAATCTTCATCAATCAAAGTAAGTACATATTAGACATGCACAAAAAGTTTGACATGGATGATTTGAAGCCAATGGACACACCCATGAGCACTTTTACAAAATTGGACAAGGACGAACAAGGTAGTCCATTGACATAACAATATATCGAGGTATGATTGGATCCCTTCTATACTCAACCGCAAGTAGACTCGATACTATGTTTAGTGTATGTCTTTGTGCTAGATTTCAGTCGAATCCCGATGTAAAATGTATCTTTAGATATCTTAGTGGTACTCAAACCTTAGGGCTTTGGTATCCTAAAGGAATTCACATTGATCTACTTAGCTATTCGGATGCCGATTGGGACGGATGCACAATCGATCAAAAAAGCACTAGCGGAACATGTCACTTTCTAGGCTTTGCTCTTGTATCATGGTTTAGCAAGAAACAAAACTCTATTGCTTTATCTACCACCGAAGCCGAATATATCTCGAACGCTAGTTGTTGCGCACAAATTCTATGAATGAAACAAACTCTTATCAATTATCACTTATTCTTTGATCATACCCCCATCATGTGTGATAACACTTGTGCTATTAACTTATCTAAAAAATCATATTTTGCAATATTGAGATTTGACATCACTTCCTTAGAGACCATACTCAAAAGGGTGACATTGTGCTAGAATTCGTAACCACGGAAAATCAATTGGCCGATATCGTCACAAAACCTCTAGCACATGATCGATTCTCACATCTTAGAAGAGGTTTGAGATTGTTGATGATTTTGAAATACATAATTGAATACATTCGATTACATAATCTCACTATTTTATGTGCATATTTAAAAAAAGGGAGGACGGATGAGCTAACTGAACGTCTAGTTAACACGTCCGGTTTGACAGAGATCTTTAACTTTGTCAACCAGATGTCCGGTGCTACATAATTTTAAACCCTGGTTTTGCGAACCAGATTATTTCTCTACTAAAATTTCACACTTTTCTCTCATTTCTCTCCCTAGAGACTCTCTAAATCACTCAAGCTCTCAATCTTTCTAAATTTCTAGTTGAAATCATTGAACCCACTCCCTCTCATCATCAAATCTCAAAGTATTTCAATTTTTATCCACCAAAATCCCATTTTCTCATATAATTCGAACCTAATTGTTTTCATTCTTATTTCTGAAATGTTGGGATCTAGAAGAACGGGGAAAAGACTCAAAAGCACGGTGTGGCGATCTCCTCCACCGTCATCTGACAAAGAATTTGATATTGAGCCTGAGGTACCAGTTAACCTGTAGGGTAACCGGCAAGAACTTTGAAAATATCACAAAAATTAGTGCAAATCATCTCACACTTCCTTGCAAAGTTTTACAAAATATCATTGTACACGTAATTCTTCCTCAAAAGGGTCATCGGGATGAGCTAAACTTTTTTTATCTTTTTGTTCTCGATTCATTTCTTGTTGGGCGAAAGCTTGTGCATTCCAACTATTGCACTAGGTCTCATAAAGTTTGTGCATTCCATGCGGCATCTTAAAGCTTTGCTCTATAGAATGCTTCTTACCAAAAATTTTAAACATTTTGACATTCCTCTCCACTATGAGACTTTTATTATACTTCGCCCTACCGACACCATCAACATTCAAACCCTTAAGCAGATGAAAATAATAAAAGAACACGGTCAATGGGTGGTACACACAAAGGGTTTGACCCTCACCTCTGGTCCCTCGACTCTACCTTTTGAAGGTGATAGGAATGATGATGCTGATGATTTACCACAAGTCCCACACCTACCTCATGAAGTTCCTGCCCCTAGTGTTTCTCGCTCGTCGTCTGGTGGTTTCACATTTACCGAGGATCACTACAACCTTCTAAATGGCCATATTGATTCTCTTACCTCTTCAGTGGATGGACTTGGTGGGATACTTCAGGGGTTGCAGGTGCAGCAGGACACCATACGGGCTCAACAGGGTGGTATTCAAGCACAACACGCGGACATGCAAACTCAACAGAATGCATTCTACGCTCACTTTTATGGACACTTTCCTCCACCACCTCCACCGTAGCCGTAGTTGTTGTTCTTGTTGCTAGTATAGATTGTCTTCATGTTCTTATGACTTATCTAAAATCTTATATGTTATGGCCTAACTTACTTTAGGGATATCACTATTTATGGTTGTGTTCTTTCATGCTTAATACTATTGTTATTATCCATGTTTTACCTTATACTTTTTGTTTATGCCTAAGGGGGAAAATGTATGATAAGATTAAATGATTATGCATGATTGAATTATAATTTACAATTCATTTTACAATGATATGAATATATGAAACAGGGGAAAACTCATACTTTAAATGCGTGGCTATCTATTTGTAAAATATAGGGGGAACATGTATTACATGATAAATTTACAATGTATATTCCTTTATCAAAAATGATATTAATTGTTCATATCTTACATTGCAAATCATCTTGTTTGTCATAATCAAAAAGGGAGAAATTGTTGACATGTGGTTGATTTCGAGTTTTGATTATA
>CAIGRP010046146.1:0-10868 GCA_903798385.1 Fraxinus cuspidata
TGGCTCTGTGATAAACAACTGTGCTACCATGCCAATGAAGAAAATTCATTCCTGTCAAGAAAGAAAGCTAGTAAAATTAAATTTATAATGTTTGTACTCACTCAATTTGCTGTTCTCCAGGAAAACAGAAAATAGTTTAAACAACTAAGCTCGTACTACGTGAATCCTTTTTGTTACTCCATTCGGATCAAAAAAAGATACAAAATAGTAATTTGAACAAGAAGCTACATTTTACCATAAGTTCTTGTCCATGAATAAACATGAGGCTGTATTCTTGGAAAAATGCAGTGTGATATATCCATGGGCTTTCCCATGGATTGGCTTCTCAGTTTAGAGATTTCTTTGGTATTCCCATGTGGAAATCTGTAAGGAGGACCAGTAATTCCCTGTGATTTCATCATACCCCGTAGTCGAAGTGGTGTCCACCATACCTTATCAAGGAATTTAATGAGAGTCAAGAAAAAACATGCAAATAAAGAGAAATAGAACTCTAACTGTATCCATATTTCGTTAACTCGTGAACTTCATTATGATTGTATTTATAATTGAATTCTGGTTATGGCAATGAGACCTGGAGTCCAACTATTGGACATACAAGTCCAATTACAAGCTTGGCTCCACAACAGAACCTGTAGTTGAATTGAATAACAACTTTACTGTAAGAAAATTGATCAATAAATGTCGAGAGTTTTGCATGATTGAACAAAAAAATAATAAAAAAAAGGTCATGACGAAAACCTAGTTGACCTTTTGACATGGAACTCAAGATCTATTAGAGTCCAAAAGCTTAAAAGAGCAATCCATCCGTCTAAAGCTCCAACACAGTCAAATTTCGGGATTGGTATTCTCAAACGAGTTGCCATCTTGCAGGACATCAGTCATTGTTATTTTGGACTCAAAATCGATTTCAGTGATAAACGGGCTTAACATTATAAAGATTATTGACTAAATACTGAAATTTTGGAGTTAAGGAGTATTTACTGAAAATGCCTATATTAAGTTTATGAATGGACCAAGTTTGTCATCAGAAGGAATCTGGCGTGAAACACTAGCAATTTTCGGAATATAAGCAGGATTTGGGTTAAAACATGGTCCTTCATTGAACTTATAGGTCTGCTCACATATAATCCTTGAACTTTAAAATTTCAATACTTAGTCACTAAATGTTATAATGTCGACCCATTTAATCACTAAAATTGATAATGTCCACATAAGCTAACATGACCTAACATGACGTGATGGTTGATGTTATTAGTGTTGAACCATTTGATTTTAGAAGTTAAACTCTTAGATAGAATCAAATATCTATCATTTAAATATACCTTAAACACGTCCCTCGCGTTAAGCTTTTCTTATAAAAAAAAACCTAACATGTACACAATTAATTTAAAAGGATGGCAACAAGACTTGAACCGATAGTTAGGACCAAATGTTTATCCTTAAAATATATCTTCAACAGTTAGTTCAACAAAACCATGGAAGGTTCCTTAAAACACAACATATAATGCTCAACTAGAATGAGCATGGCTAGCAACATAAAATAGATAATTGAAAACTACTTTATTCACAAAAACTTAGTTGGGTTCAACAATTAACGTCGTGGTTATGCCACATTAGCATATTATAGCCAAATTAGCCTCACAAAACTGATTTCAGTGAATAACAGGATAAATAGGACCATTTGAGAACATGCCAGTCAGTTCAAGAAAAAATTAGGTTTTTAGCCTAGCAGGTTTTAATGAACAAAATGCTTCCAATTGTGGATTCTGGCTGCTGCTTTGTCACCAAAGTATCAGTAGCTAAATAGAGTTGGGGATTTCTATGTAAAAAGTAACATATGGAAATTTCCTCTTTATTTTATTGATACAGACAGGTGAAAACTCCAAAATTGAAAGTGATATTTTGATAAAAAATAGAAGGCGTAAATTTATTACTTTTTAAAATATGCATTATTTACATAAATCATTGCATTCTCAATTGCATCAGCTGTTTTCTATCTTATTTTGAATGGTACAAGAAGATACTTCATGATTCATGTGATGTGTGCATTTTAATAGGATAGGTATGTACAGATCAGAATCAAGAAGAGGACAGATTAACTGAATAATATATTAGATTTTCTTGTAAGTACGGGTAAAAATTAACTAAAATACAGTATTTCAATTTCTGATTCAATCAAACATTTCTATTAAAAAAAACATAGGGATAACACAATGGCCCTACTTAAATATTCTTTTGATTGATATAACTGGTGCTACAACGAGGTACAGGACATGAAAAACACATGAAATTTCCTTGGAAAACCGAATATCTTAACAATGCTTGTTTTTGTTCACTGATCGCATATATTAGGAAACAATTGTTTAATACACAATCCTTGTATTGGCTAAGTTTAAAATGTTTTGTAATATGATGATTTAAAATTAAAAAATTAATCATCTAGATGAAAGCTAAAATAAGATATCATGTAGTATGTCTTAACATCAAAACATGTAAGTTGATTTAGCGTGGATCAACTGCCACGTCTTTGGGTGGATCAAGCACTCAAGCCAACAAATAGATTCAGTTAAAAAGTCCTAATGGTAATTATGATCGAGAATGAGATTAATTAGGAAACTTTAGTTGAAGGCTTGAATTATCGTAAGGAAACAAACAAACACCAGCAACCCCAAAATTGAAATAAATCCGAGGGCAACAATGTAAAAACTTGCAGAATCAGGGCAGCCCTCGCATTGTTGATTAAACTTTGATATCTCAATTCTAGTTGAACTGAAAGATTATAATTCAATGTTCTTTATGTCAAACTGTTAAGTTCAAGATCCATGGTTCATTCAGAAGAATCACTATCTGATCAGTATGCCAAAAATAGTTTTTCTTGAGAGAATTCTGTTTAGGTAAATTATTTTTGTTGCTCTTGAGGAATTTCGTCTTTGATAGATGAAGATTTTTAGGCTTCAAGAGTTGGTTGAATTATTCTTGATGTTGATTGTGCCTCTAATTTGACTAGAGAGGCTTTACGGGGTCCATTTTGAGATGATGAGACATCTTAAGCATACCAAGACTTGTTATTGAGGTTAGTTGTGCCTATAATATTGCCTAGGGACACATTGTGGGTTAATTTTCATCTTTGTCAGATGATGACAGTTTTTCTAAAATATGTATTCTATTTGATTATCCCCAATTAGTTTTGCACAATAAAGGAGAAATTGTTTATTCCTATACATTATTGCTAGATACCGTATTAAAATATTGGCCTAATTTCTCCAACGTGTAATTCTTACACTTATCTTGCCTCTAAAACAAGTGTGGATAATTTTTAATTTTGGTTCATTTTGTATTTTAGGCTTAAGTACTCCCATAATTTGACATACCAATGAAAAGCATATTGAGTAAGGAGTTAAATGCATCTTACGAATTTTCTAGAAAGAGTTATATGTGTTCTCGACAAGACTCTTGAAAATCAGAAAACTTGTTTTTGAGACCACTTTTCACTGCCTCTGAATCACTAGACAACCTCACAAGATTGGATAAAACTCTCTACTTCATTCTCAGGCTCACTAGAAATTTTGGAGGCTACTGAAAGTGCCCGTCAACAATGTTGACCTATAGTTAATTATAACCTGAAAATTTTGATTATAACAAAAAGGTCAATTTTGTTTACTAACAATTGAATTTAAAGTGATTAAGTCTTCAAAGCAGCCAATGATAAATTGATTGATCGTCGTCAAAATATCTTAAAAGACAAACATTAATGAAAGTTCAAGATAAGGAGTTTAAGAGTCAAACGTCAATGAAAGATCAAGAGGAGAGCCTAAGAGCCAAATTTCGAAATAAGATCAAGGACTAGATTCGTAGTTCAAATGTAAAGGTATACTTTGTTTGATCTTTAGCAATAAATGATAAAAGATCAAAAATCACATTGTGCACTAAATGTTCTTTTTTATTATCACTTGCATAAAATGTTTTGATCACAAGTAAAATTGATTTTCAAAATGATTTTTGAATTTAAATCATATTTTTAAAACATTATCTACCTTGAAAACTAGTTAAAAATACCTTCCAAAAGTCTACATTTGTCAAAATATTCAAATCGGATCAAACAGAGTCAAAATGGAAAAATCGACCGAAACGGCCGGATGTTTGATTCATTCATGCCGACGTCCTGTTGATGCAATGGTCAGATGTTGATGCAATGGTCAGATTTTTTGCCGTTAGATTTCATATTATGAAGGCTATTTTGATCGTTTGGAACCAAATGCGGTCGATTGGTTGTCCAGTTCGACATAATATTTTTCCTTTTTAGCTCTATAAATATTTTTTTCTTTTTCACTCTTTAAAAAAAACTTTTAAGAGTATCAAAGTAAGATACATTTTGAGAGAATTCTTTGAACTTGCCTTTGCATTCGTTTCATTTCATTTAATTTTTCATATCAAAAACTTTGATTGCTTCAAACTCTCCTCATCAAAGTTCTTCATCGCTCGTTTTATACATAACTTATTTTTATTATTCAAAGATAGATATATTTTAAAGAAGATCTTTGTACTTGCATTATATATTTTTCTTCTACTTCTTCATATTGAAAACTTTGATTGATTGAATCAAACATAGAGAATCATCATATTTATCAAAGTTTCTCACATCTCTATTTAAAGTTTCTCTTATTACAATATGTTACGCATTTTATACAATGTAAATTATACCGTAAGTGTACGGTGTCAAGTTTTATAATATATGAATAGAATTAGAGTGTCGAATCTACACGGATTGTAATTTAACTTTATACTAAGTTCTATAATTGTGTAGCCTATATTTTATCTAAATGAATGAATTTTTGAATCAATATTTTATCTAGAATAGGGTCAATTGTGACAAGTTCAATGAATAAATACAAGTTATACGGATTAATAATATAGGAGAGCCAAGGGTATGATTTCACCTAACTATCAATTTTCAAAAACATAGTTATCTCTAATCAATTTTCCATGTTTATAAACAAAAACACTAATGTAATTCTAGTCCCTCTTTCGAGTGTCGGGTAAAAAATAATCCTCAAATTAATTCCACTATCTTTATTCAGAATTAAAATTAAAATTTATCAAGATCGTGGTTCTTAGATGGAACAAAGCAACAATTGCAATCTCTTTATGTTTGGCTTTTTTATCTTTAATCTTGAAAATTGCCTCTTTTGAATCTTCTTGATTATTGATTTCCTATTTTTGATTGAGGGTTTTGGATTTTCTTCTTTAATATGTTTTCTCTTGTATTTTTATGTTGATAGGATGATATAAAAAATGAGAATCGCATATAAATTGGGACTTAACCCTATATATACTTTCCATATGTATTTTGCACATTATGAAATACAATTTTAAAGGAATTTAGTTTCTACACATATAATCCGATCCATACTTTATTTAAATGTCCAAAATTCAATTACTTAATTATTTATTAGATTACTTTAATTTTGGGATTAAATTTAAGGTAGTCTTTATATATAATTAATTACATATATTGGCCTCCATGAAAAATTAATATTTTTCCCAACAATCTCCCACTTGGACCACATATATTACCTTGTACATATGTATAACTTTATGAGTTCAAAACATTTGCTATCATAACCAAAAGCATCTTCGAACAATCTCTTCCATCAATTATGTTTATATAGGATCAAAGAAATCTTCTTTACAAGTATCATAACTAAACTCTTAATGGTCAAGTATATCAACACAATCAAATAACATAGATCAAGTATGGATCTCTAGCATATGAATTACATGTAATGTGATCCAACATGTCTATTTCGAACTAGTCCTACCTTATTCTTTAACGAGATCAAACCAAAAATTTAATTAAAGTGAAATTGAATTGAATACTTTATTTCTGCTGAATAACCTCATTATCTATAAGCATAAGATGTGTCTAAATCAGACAATTGCCAAATTTCAAACTCCCACTAAACTATCATATTATAAAAAATGCAACACTCGTATGAGCAGTATGTTTATGAAAGATCCTTGGTGGTAGCCCTTTAGTAAGTGGATCCACAATCATGGAATTTATCATAATATGCTTTATACAAACCAGACCACTTTGAATTCTTTACTTAAAAATGAGAAACTTAATGTCTATAAACTTTAATATTATCAAGCTCCTGTTGGAATACAATACTCTTATTGTCACATAATAACTTAAATTGTCTTTAAAATGTATCCAAAATGTGCAGCCTAGTGACAAAATTCCACGGTCATATTCCATGATCAGAATCAAAATATCCAATGATCTCCAATTGGTCTAATTTTCTGCATGTAATCCTTGGTTCTCTATAAATACTGAATACCCCACTTTGTTGTTTTCCAAATATCCATCCCAGAATTCCTTAAATATCTGTCGAGTGCAAACCTAAGCGTACATTAAACTTCCAATGGCTAAAGCACGAGGAATTTTCTGTATTTCCTTTTCTTTAAGTTTATTCTTAAGGCATTAATTGAGTCTAAACTTGTTTTTCTTAACAATAGGTGTATTACCTAATTTATATTCTTACATCCTAAATCCTTTAAGAAACTTATCGATATAGTTTTTTGTGATAATTCAAAAATATCCTGAGAACGATCTCGGTTTTTTTTCGTATCCTTGATATAAAAGAGGCGTCACCATGATCTTTGATTTCAAAATTCCATGATAAAAATCTCTTGATTTCATGTAATAAGCCTGTTGCAGGTAAACAGGATGTCGACATCCATTACCAAAAACCAAATGAGATTATTATTTGATAAAATTTGCAATACCTTTAACGGGAAGCCTGCTTAAATCCATAGATGGATTTCTTTGATTTGTAAACTATCAAATGTAGCTCAAGATCAAAATGTGTAACAAGGGCTATAATAGTCCTAAATGTTGTATATGTAGTTCATATAGAGTGGTGCACGTGTTTACTAGATAAAAAAAGTCTTTTGTAGAAACCGGAGAGAAATTCTCTTTAAAGACTATGCCTTTCTTTTGAGTAAAAACATTTACAACAAAATGAGTCTTATATTTCTCCACATCACCATTCGAATCCATCTTGGTTTTAAATATCAATTTACAACTAATGAGTTTTACACCTTCAGGTAATGTCATGGGTTCCCAAACGTGTTTTTTTTTTTTTAATATTATCTCTTTGTTCATGGCATCAATCCACTCTTGAGAATTATTCCTTTGCCTGGCTTGATAAAAATTGATTAATCAGACCTTCTTCCATCAATTCAATGTCATCCTCATGTTTTTGGAAAAAGACTATAAAGTCATCCTAAATTGCCCTTCTCATTTCTCTAGTGGATTTCCTTAATAGTATTTGTTCTCAAGGTTGTTGAGTTTGTTTTTTTGGAACAATCTCTTTGAAAATACGTAGTTTGACCCTAACAACACCTAGAGGGGGTGAATATGTGATTATGCGGAGTTAAAATTACTATATAATTTAATAGCAACAAGTCAATATTAATAAATTTCATGCAATTCATATTTTCCTATGTTGAATTACCGCAATTATGAAAGCAATAAATAACACAGATCACGAAGAACCTCAACTGAGTAAAACTCTGGGCACTTTGTCAGTCAATAATTCACTATAAACGATTTATAACTTATAGTCTACTAAACTAGACGACGACACGTACTATATGATCTCTTGATTGTAATTCCAACATCTCTCCTAGATTATGTGCTACTGCACCAACTCCCAACTACAGTTTTCATAGCTCTTCCGGATTGTGCTATCCTGCAACAAACTTCTAGCTTTGTGAAATTGTCTCTCTCATGTGGTTGCACAAAGAACACCACGTTCTTCAACGATTGGAACTCCAGTCACCTTCCCTCGATCTTCAGAAACTCTGACAGACATAAAGGAAGCAGCAGTTTGGTATTTTGATTATGAATCTGATGTTTTCACCGCTAAGAACAGATCAATTTGAACAATGAAGGTTGAATACTTCAAAGGATGAGAAGAATATGAAAGCAATGTTTGTTTTTCTCAATAATCAACCTTAGAAATTAAGTTATGTGGCGGTTCAAGTATTTATATGTAGGTTAGGAAATGAATAAGCTAGACAAAAAGCCTTTAAAAAACAAATTAAAAATCTCTCTGATGACACTGTCGCTCAAGCAAAGGGCGGGCGAGCGACAGGTTGTTGCTCGAGCAAAGGTGAGGCAATAGTCGAGCCATGAAGTTTCTATTTTTCATGCTCAAGCCAAGTCTTGGTGATAATCTAGTGAAATTGTGACACCGTTTTTCCTTCTTTTCCATTCGCTAACCCTAGGCCTAATATAACACAACTTTTTACTATTTTCACATTACTCCTTGACTTTTTATAACATATCAAATTAATTCCCTTTTGTTCACAGATCTTCACATCCTAACAAGCTTTCCCTTGCCATTCTGTGACAAAACAACAATTTAAAGTCAAAGCAATAATAAGATAAAAGTACAGACTCAAACGCTGACATAACCACAAAACTGTCTTGATCGAATTCTGCTTTTCATATATCAAAACTTATTTCTTGAAATAGACAACTCAAATACCAGTGTAAAATGTATGTGAAACATTATTAAGTGTAAAACCAATTTAAGCAATTAATCAAGCAGTACTAAATGTAAAAATGATTGAAGCAGTTAATAACTCATAATTTATCTTTCATTTTCATATGATACCCTAAACTAAGATGTAATATCAATGCAACCCAACATATCAAAACGAAAAATTGATACTACTAAAACATCAAAATGACAATTGTATACATCCTAAAATATATACTCCAAATCTTACATCCAAAAAAATATCTATTTATCTACTCCTCTTTTTTGTCACAAAATGACAAGAAATAACCTAGCAACTGAGCGACAATATTTACATCGTCAGAATAAGTCCTCTCCTCAGAAGCTACACCATCATCCTAGTGGCGATGAATTCATCGAAGCTCATGCTGATGATATCCAACAGTACCCTGAAGCGTAGTAAACTCGGTAATGTGTCGATCAATTGTAGCTCCCAGCTAGCTGTATAAGCTTTGCCATCATCCGAGTCTACTGCTCAATCAGCATAGTCATCTCTCCCATAAGTGCAACAAATGGATCGATGGGAACAAAAAGGATATCAGCAGGAGAAGGGATAGGCTCAGTGGAAGGAGGAGGAGCAGAAGTAGAAGAATACGAAATATCAGTGGATGGAAGAGAGAAAGAAAAATGAGGTAAATCTGAGGGAACAAAAGATATAAGGTCATCGATAGGATTAGTCGGCACAGTCCGGTAATCAAGCTATGCTGGCTCAAAAGAAGTATGTGACCTACTCTGAGCGATAGTGGTATGACCAATTGGCCAGGAAACCCTCCTCGAAACCCCCTCTGGAAAGCTCACTCCCAGGGCTATAACTAACCTATATATTAAGCAAGCATATGGCAGCCCTACCTTCATCCACTTGACACGAAATGCTCGCAAAATCTACTGGCAAATGAACGAGGGTAAATCAATGGAATCGCCATGTAAAAGGCGTACAAAAAATGAGCCTTCTCCATAGGTAATGAAGGAGTGTGAGACACGGGCCAAAGATTCGTACACACAATACGCAACAGAATCTTGCGATCAGTAGGAAGAGAGCCAGTGCAGATCGCACTAGGACCTCCATCCAACGGTGTGTTAAACACCATCAAATGGACTAGAGAGCCCACCTGAAGATTATCGGGTGTCAAATAGGGAAAAAGGGGGCTGACAACTCTGAAATATAAGCTACTCTAGACATAACATCATGAGTGATCTTGATCGTCCTACCCCTAAGAAATACTCTAAAAGAAGAACCGTAATATCATGAATGTTAGCATAAAACTCGTGAATAATGGTGGAGGGACCAACTTGACCAACAAAGGTTCCCAACCCCGGGAAGTGAAAATAGCAGCGAGGTCGGGTGACAGGTCACACATAATGACCTCGTGCTCAAACAAAATTGGTCTCAAAGAAAGATGTGACCTAAAAGTGTTTTGGGCAACAACAAAAGGTGTCGAGGCAGCAGTACGGGCTCTCTTAGGCTGTATCTAAAACGGGTAAAGCTAATAGATCAATACCTCAATAAGATATGCACGAGATGCATGAAATGCATGAAACGCATGGAAAATGCAACACAAGGATGTACTTTTGAATGAATGCACAAAGAGAAATGCAAGGATGCCTAGACGGAGATGACATGATGCAACGACGTCAGGACATCGTGACATGATACCTTGGCAGCCAGACGTGATATCGTGACATGGGAGACGCAATGATGATGAAACCACTCCAACCTCAACACTTAAACCAACACAATGCAAAACCACCAACTAACCAACCTCCATTAACAATCCAAGTACCAAACACCAAATACCCAATAAAAATACAATATTCATCAAGAAGGACTCATCAAACCACCAAACTCAAGGAAAAAATATGCCAAAATAAAAAGAAAACTTCACCACAACTCCAATCAACACTCAATCCAACTTCAAACCGAAAACTCACCCCACAGGTGGCCAACACATCAACCACAAACCACTTACAAATGGTAATTCAACCTTTATCATCAAACCAAATAAAAATGAAATATACACATAAATATTTATTTACGTTATTGGACTGGTTTGATTGGTTGAATAATTAAAAGAAGGAAATATTATTTTAATAAATCAAAACTTTCCTTAATTAATTTATTGACCATGTCAAACATATTATACACATACACACACAACAACAAATTAAAACTTTCCTTAATTTAATTATTAACTATATCAAACATATTTTACATTATTTTTATTGTGCAAAATTTCTATATATTTAAGTAAAACACGTTCGTGCCTTGGAGGGGTTTTT
>CAIGRP010046148.1:0-13716 GCA_903798385.1 Fraxinus cuspidata
TTATAGGGAAATTCGTGACCAATTTTGGTAACCACTCAATTAATTCAATTATAATGATTATAATTGAATAATTGTGGATTTTGAAATAGTGAGACGTGCCTTTAAAATTTTATGGGCTTTAGTAGGCTTTAATTCAGTAAACTTTATTGGGTTAGTTATTTAAATTAACTAAACCTATTATTTGTTATTTTATTTATTTATTTATTTATGTTTACATACCCAATGTCCATTACACTTTTCTGTGTGGTTGATCATTATAATACACTCTCGAAGTATCATTCCATTATCTAATAACATATCCAAACATTGGGATTAATCTTTCGATTTTTGAGATCAATTAATCACGGGTTTTAAGGAAAACTTTGAAACTTCATATTAAAACACATACTTCCTAAATAGCTTTAAGAGGTTCTTGAGATTCATGAAGGTGGACTAGGGGTCTAGGAATATTACAAGAATAAGGAGTTCTTATTTAATCTATAGGAAGATAAACAATTCCAAAAGATTGAGATCTTGGGAGGGTTGGAGATTGTAATAATTAGACCAGCAACTCTAATAAAAATTTTGGATTGAATCTTATTGTAAGTTCATATTGTCTATTGTCGATACTACTGACTTGGTTCTAGAGTTTTTACCCAGCTAATGGTTTTTCCACGTTGTCAATCCTTTGTGTTATTTATGTTATTGATTTTATGCAAATCTGCAATCCAACATAGGATAGTTAATAAATGTGAACTGGATTTAGATTAATTAATTATTGTAACTTGTTGTAATATTAACCGACAATATTTTTAATTTCACATTTACACCTATACCCTCCTCTAAGTGTTGTTATAGTCGAGCCCACGTGACTTTCATGCACCATTGATGATGGACTCTTGAGATGGCTTACATCATGTCCGGCCTGGCCCTAGGCAAAGACACCTAGACAATTCCCTATGACATTCATAATTGAAGGACCTCAAGTTAACAAATGTGTTTTGTTGTTGATGAATGTTAACATTATATGATATTGGGAAGTGGGAAATTAGGTGCTGGAAGATTGGAATATAGGACATACTAGAAATAATAGCAACTTATGAATTTCGCGATGACATTGCTATGGGGGTTGGAAAGGAGCAGGTGGCCCCGCTCTTAGGGGTAGGGGCAGAGCCCCCAGACGAGAATTTTAGTTAGGATTGTTTAACTTGTAAGATTCTATCAAAGAATACGAGTATTTGTAAAATTCGATTTTGCCATAATTTATCTTTTAAATAAGGAGCAGTCTTTAGGCTTTATGTATAATCACCAAATAGAGAGAGAGATGATTGATATTTTCTTTTGTAAACTTTTTTTATCATACTGCATTACTGCAATGGTGGGAGAGGACGTGGTGGACCTGTATAAATTTTGAGTGTTCTTAATTATTTTCTTTAAATTGATTGCTCTTAATGGAATATAATTATTGTTTATAATTCTCATCAACAATAAATTGTTTTGTGCATTTAATGTACTTCTAAGCTCTAATGACTAAATAATAACAATTTCAATTCTTATTTGACTAAGAGTCAAAGCATATTTGGCATTGTTGATTTGCTTATTTTGCAAAAGGCTGACTTTTTGTTCAGCACTGCTCAAAAGTATCCGTGAGAGCTAAGTTAAACATGCTGTAAATATGGAAATTGACGTGTTAGACTACAGATAGAATGAATTATTGTTTTGCAAATATGTGAATTGCTTATAGAGCATTATCGACTATTCCTGTGACACTTGCCTTTGCAGAAATAAGTTTTTAAAGTTGAAGTTGATTAACTTTTATCTTTAATCAACCATGTTACAAGAGAGAATTGATAAATTAGCTATGCTTTTTATCGAAAAAAACAAGTTGGTAAAACTTGATTTGTGTAGTTTGATTACTAATTTTGCATAGCAAAGCATGGGAACGCTATATATTATCCTAGACTAATTTCTTAAATTGTGAGACATATTTTATTTTACTACTATATCTTCTGGATTGTACAAAATCTTCGTTTGAATATACGCATGTTATTTATTTAAATATTATTATGGTTAAACATTTATATTTAAAGACCTCATAATAATTAGCCGTTTATGGTCGACGGTGACTTACATTGCACAAAGCAGCATGCACACCTTATGTGATATACAACTTTCTTCTATTGGGGTTTCAATCTTGAATGATTACTCTTCGAGTGATTTATGGCATTTTAGGGAAGATTAGGTTTTTGTTACATTTGGTAAAACATTGTAAAAGATAATAGTGATTTATGGCGTTTCTGGGAAGATTAGGTTTTTGTTTACATCCGGCAAAACATTGTTTTGGATGTTTAATTATGTTCTTGAGAGTTTCTTGTTCAAGCCTGAAGTCTGGTGTTTAGTTCAAGAGGAGTTGTGGTGCGATGCTTGAGAAATGATATTGAATACTCCGTATAGTCTTATACTTTGAGCAGATCCTTGGGTGGATGTTACACAGAGGCGATTTTCTGGTGGATTGAAGATCTTCATCTCACTTCTTGTTCACTTTTGTTTTGTTTTGGCTTTCTAATCTAACAACTGTTGTTTAGTATTTTTACTTACACCCCTAACGCATATATACTATATGCATTTCTTTTGCTACTACTAGAGAAGACACTTACGAAAAATTAAGGCTTTAAATAAATAATGCCATGCACTTGCGGGACTTTAGTGATGATCAAGTGTGGTTCTTGTGACTATCTCATTAGAGATAAGAACAAGTCGCCTACAACTTTGCATCATTTGCTACTTCTTTTCCTTCGTTGATTTTTTGGTTGGATTGTATTCCAATGTGTATTACGCCTTTAGTGTCGACGATTAAATGATATAATCCCCGTGTTACCCCAAATGAAAAGATTGATTTGCAAATTTTAAAAGTAATAATTAAAATAAAAATAAAAATTGAAATTATCACGACCATTTGTAATACCATCTTGAAACATGCATGTCAAGATGAACTCATAATTAAGGAGAAAAAGTTATAGCTGTACTTATTTCAATATTGCTAGACTCAGCATGCAAGTAAAATTTTAAGCTCTATTTTGAATTTTCGTATATAAGTGACATACTAATATTATTTATATGATCCTGTCTGCCACGTCACTTCATTTAAAGATTGGGTCTCTAAATAATTGATTCATTAATTATTGATGATAAAGAAATTAGAAAATAGTTACTTGCTTCCATGTGCTAGAATTGTTACATTTGGACTCTAAATACTCAGCATATTTAGGCTGTATCTGGGAACGGAAGTCACTCCTAGTCATTGTCACTCTTTGTACAAAGAATTGTGGTTTCGTGATGCATTATAATTAAATTGAATAATAACACATACGAAAGACGGAAGAAGCAAGTATTCTTCGTGTGTCATCTCCTCATGCATGGTTGAGAAAACCCTAGAGACTTGTCCTCTAGTCGAAGTCATGAAAAAACTAAATGTAGTAAACTAGGCAGCTTCTTTACAAAGGTGAAGAATAAAACAAAAAATCTAAGGGGATGTTCTCTTCGTGTATCAGTTTTGTGTTTTTAATTTTGAATTTATTTTGAGTTGTGTTTTGAGTGTCCATTTTTGAGATTGTTGAAAACGTGTTCTTTTTGCCATTTTTAAAAATTGTTTTGAAAAATAAAAAAAATTTCAAAATCCAAGTTATAACTGAAAATATCCAAATTTATCGTTTTGAGTTTTCTTTGTAAATTTTAAACTTGTTTTCAAAAACGCTTTTTCGAAAATAAGAAAGAAAACACGTTTTCACTATTTTGAAAAATCACAAACAGAAAATTGATTGAAAACCACAAAAAGTACATGCCCTAAATGTCTCTAAACATCGTAAGACTACATCTATCGTTCTATACAAAAGCGTGAAATTATCGACATAGGTCGATGAGACCATACTTCTGAGAAAAGTGTCAATCCCATCATCTACAGCTAGTGAGTCAGCTATCTGATTTTCCTCACGATAAATATGAAAAATAGTATCACGCTCGAAGGAAAATAAATGCCTAATATGTTTGAAGTAACCTCGGTAGACCACGAACCTTGCAATGAAGCACTAAGAAGAATTTGCGTCGATCCATACGCCCGAAAGTCCAAGTCGATGAGTAAAAAGGATCACTTGATGAACGATTTGCAACTCAGCCTCGAGTATAGGACAAAAACCATAGAATGAGAGGAAAACACAAATGCATTATCCAGACAAGATGGTACCCCACCATTAGCAAAATCATCCTGATGTATCCATCGGTGTTGATCTTATAGGATCCGATAGATGAATCATGCCAAGAAACTAGAACAAGAGGAGTAGGTGCAGTGGGTGAGAGAAATACCAAATAAAGGGACGATATCCAAGTCCTTCATCAGTGTACAAATCGAAATAAACGACATGTGTAAAGAAGGGAGATAGTTTGAAAGACCTGCCAAATGATCCTCCGAGGCTTTATAGCAATACATTGGTACTTCGTATTATTATTTGCAGTTCATAAGATAAGCAAAAGAATGGTAATGCTAATGTGGCCGAACAAACTGGTATAAGAACCACCGATCAGAAAGTGATATTGAAAGCCCTCATTTCGACGAAGCAGGATCTGAAATATGTCAAAGAATTGGTGTCAAATTTAGTCCGAAATTTCGCTGCCTATGAATAGGTGTGAAACGGTCTAAATCGCCAAAGTTCCAAACAACATTGACATCGGTATTTTTCTTACTACACAAAATTATAATACTCAACATATATACACTGTAAACCTGCGTATATTGTTTTTCTAATTTTTCACGTTTTTTCTCCATCTACTTTCACTCTACAACACATGCAATTGGCTGTTGTAATTTCCCTATGCCTTGTACGTGGTTCTAAGCAAAAAAATGTCCATGCCCGCATTGTGTTTACATCTACACAAATTATACGTCAAGTGACCTAATTTCATTTCAAGTCCTTTTCTTTGTACAACATTATCTAATAATTTTATTTTTTTTCTTCTCTTCAACATGTAATTGCATTAACACACCTGGAAAAGACTACTAATATTATAACATAATTTCTTTTTATTTGCCAAACCAAAAATCTACTTTTCCTTTCCGCAATATAATTTTTTTATTTCATAAATTTGAATCAAAATCAGCAATTTCAATCTTGACCCAAAATTTCCCAGTCATGGCACAATTTGACACCCATCTTCGCGCTACCTTTTATCGGTAGGTACCTTCATTATTCAAATATTGATTGTAGTAGATAGAACCAAATTCAAGGGCTCATCAAACCTGAGATCGCAATTCGACTTCTTTGTACAACAATATTCAATTTTCTTATCACTAGTCACAAGATTCGTCTTGATCACTTCACAATCTTTGACAATAACGGAAGACTATCTTCCATGTGACTCAATAACCATAACTCTGTACTTATATGACTTGATCATTAAAGCTCCACCTCGTTCTTCAATCGTTGATCGCCACCACGACTCCACCTAAAGTTTTGAACTTTCCATCATCTTCTACGTAATCTTAGAGTTCAAATCACGAGCTTTAGTACCACTTGTTGAGAAAAATTTCTACCATACACATAGAAACATAAAGAAAAAAAACGAGTTAGAAAGAGAAAACACAAATTAAATGGGGCTCAACAAATCACTAATGATCACACGAAAAGATTTATTAGTTGAGAAAACCTCATAATATAACATTTTTCCCACTCTTTCAACTTCTCCTTGGCAAAATTAGAATTCTCAAAGTACGCTTCAACTGTTCTAATTTTTAACACTTTTCTCCAATTATTTTCTCTGTCCAACACATGCAATTGGCTTCTGCGATTTCCCTATGTCGTGTACGTGGTGCCAAGAACAAATAAGTTCATGCACGGGCTGTTGAATTATTCAATGAAGATGATTGCATTACAGCAAAATGTCTCAAATTGATGGGAGATAATGACATGATTATGATGGCTTATCCGGTCTCCATTTCTTATCCATTTTTCTTTGACATCATCCAATCTCACTCTCTCAAGTTATTGAATCATTACATTAATCACACTAAAAATTAATTAATTTGACTATTCTATGTTTCGATCTGATTAGTAATCCTCATACACTGTTTGTCCTTTCCACCTTAAATAATGAAAAATATACTATTTTTTTGTTTGCATATCTAGTGATTGTTTGTCCAAGGTGCCCCATCGATGAAACTTCATATAAAATTGTACAATGACCGATTGCTAGCGACACAAACTTATTCCTTGGTTAATATCTATGTCGCTGAAGTAATATATCAAATGAAAAAGTAAATAATTAAAGCGTTTGATAAATTTTGGGATGGAAAAATCTGTCTGACAATCCATCGAAAAGAATATTATAAACATTTAACCACAGTAAAAATTCTGTTGCAAGCTAAATAATGAAGTGATAAGTTCAGGCTGTCACTTTTAGTGTTCACGAAAATATATTTCGACTTAAAACCACCGTAAGTATATGGTTCGTCAACAAATAATAAGGTGGATTTTGAGTCCAAGTATCATCACGCAGAGATTCATTAGTTCAATTTTAATTATCGTAATTTAAACCGAAACAAGAATAATGTGCAATTATGAGTAACTTAACTAAGCTAAATGCAAATTATTGTGTTTAATAAATAGCAAATGGACTAGGATCTCGAATTCCCAAATAATAATTATTTTTAACCTTAGTTCTACACTTTGACAACACAATTGAATTTTGACGAATCAATGTTCTTATTTTATTTAACAATCCATCTCGAATAATGGTAAACATACTCTCATTTATGACCCACCTATATTTCTATGACGGATACAAATATAGAAAAATGCGTGAATTTTTATGAACACTTAAATATTCACATAAAGTATAGCAGTATATTTCTATCCCCTATGAGATCCTATGATGATTTATGTCGAACATATTTCCTTTCTTTCGAATACATAAAATAAGTCACCAAATTCACACAACTACCGTGTACAATATTGTGGTAAAAAGAAAATCACATAAATCATTCAATATCCAAAAACATATTTTTCAATGTCAAGTTTGTAAAACTAAAAATTAAAAATTCATATTACATGGTTTATTGTTCTCCTAACACAAAAAAAACTAATATAACATGTTATGAGAAAGAAAACAAAAGAAAAATTGAAGAATCGACATCACCTAAATAAAGCTTGAACTGAATATTCGAGTCTTGAAATCGATCTCCGTATTTCTTGCCTCTTTCTATACTCCCAAAATCTTTTAGAATATATTTTAATATGTGTCACTAGTTCTGGACGACCCTAGGTCTTTAAAAGACGCTCCAAGATTTGTTTTCATAAGAGTTGAAATAATATCATGAAACTAGAATTTTTTTCCTCGACTTAGATTGGACGGGTGCCTGGTAAGAAATGGGGCGGCAGCCCAAGCATAGCAAACAACCCCTGTTATCAAAGTTTATGGTCGGATGTTCTCCCGACCAATATAACTGAGCGGCAGCTCAGTTATAAAACATGAATTTTTACTTTCATCCATTTTCTTCGTTCTTTCTTTCATCTTCGTCCTCCACATCAAATTACTTCGATTTTAGTATTTCAACTTTTACTCAAATGCATTTTAGTCCCCAAACTTCCATCCATTGACCAATTGATCATTCTTTCCTTTTTAGTTACTTAGAAATGGGTACAAAACTGAAATAAAATAAAATTAACCTAAGTTAAGTAAAATCCAATACTAAAACGACACAAAAATTTAGTAATATGGCCCGAATAAGTGCACAAAAATGCACTTATCATCTATCATCACAATTTTTTGATGCGGAGCCATTATGAGAAATTCTCATGTATGAAAGAGCTAAAAGTGGTTGTCATTAATGTGGATCTTATGAATCTAGGTAAAGGGAAACACAGAAGAGAGCAAAAAAAGACTAGAGTTTCAAAGAATCAAAAACCTTAATTTATAAGATTAGAACGCAAAGGTTTAAATAGTACAATTATAAGCAGTTTAATATATCTAAACCAATCTTCTAGAAATATAAAAACATAAGTACAAAATTATTAATAATTACTCTTAACAACTATCAATTTGTACCAGAAACTCAGGGTCGAGAAGTACAATAATTATATTATAAATTCACAATAGCATTTACTTAAGGTAAATCATGCGGGGTTTTAAAATAAGTAAACTTAAGTGGATACATAACATAGTAGGATCAAGTATTCTTTCTTTATTATCTCCTCATGGTTGAGAAAGCCCTAGATGTTTGAATGCATCGACGAATTATATCTATAGAGTTGGTATAATGAATTGAAAGATATGCTAAACAATGTCATGTTACAAACAACAAGTTTACCTACTAATCAATCGTTCACTCCTTTGTTTTGAGTTGTCATGTCGATCTCTCAAGATTTAAATGTTATAAAAAAAAAGAAACTTGGAAAATTTGATTATATATGTGCAAAAAATTAATATATAGTTGAAATGTTAGTCATTTGAATTATTTTAACGCTGAACACACTTTAATACCTTTATATCGCTGGTATAACACTTTTTATTAAAATAAATGAATGAAACATGACACAACTACGCAGCAATCACTAATAATAAAACCAAATTAATTAAGTATAAAGCTTTTGCGGCAATTAATTAAGAATGGGTTGCAATTATGTTTCAAAAGAAAAGAAAAGAAAAGAATATATAATGTGTGATTAATAAATTTGAACTTATAAAGACACTTTGCCGAATACTTTCACTAGCAAAAACGTAATATCAAAAACTTTATCTAATGTTTATAATTTATGAAAGCTGAACCCATACCAAATAAAATTTTAAACGCACAATTTGATTTTTTTTATAAATAAGTAGCTTTAAAAATGGATTATTTATATGAATCTTGGCTGCTGCATCTTTGTATTTTAAAAATATTAAACCTTTGAGTAATTGATTGAATGACTGATTGCCAAGAAACATAGTTAACTTCCTTTACTGTGCTAGAATTGTTATGTTTTGTAAGGTTTCGACTGAAATAGTCAGCATTTCTAATATGTATCTACTACCGGTGGCCTATAAATTATGGCCAAAAACACTGAGCTTTTCATCCAATCTTGAAGCATAATTTCCTTTACTTGAGAAAAATGGCTCACTTGAAGACTTTATTTCTTCTCAGCCTTCTCTTTGCTGTAGTTCTTGTAAACTCTTACAGAGCTTCTGCTGATAATGAGCCCGGGGTTGCCCAAACTCGTGAGTATCGTTTACCAATCTCTCTCTCTCGCTCTCTCTCATATTTTGTAGATTAGATAGAACCTTTCATTGTTGAAGAAGAAAATGAAGTTATGATTTTTATTATAGTATCTGTCCCATGTAACAGTGCATAACAAGCATACTCTAAATGAACAATATGCCTTTTCAAGTACTGTTCAGAAAAAAAAAAATACAAAATTACTTTACCCTAATTATATATGGATTTTCTTCTTAAGCAATTGCACTGATGTTGCTTAACTGTACATTTTTGAAGAGGGTGGCGCGCAAGTGGACCGCCATGGCGGAGGCGGATGGGGGGGAGGCGGAGGCGGATGGGGTGGCGGCGGAGGCGGATGGGGCGGCGGAGGCGGAGGGCGCTGCCACCATCCACACTGCAAAGAGGGTGTCCACGGGGATGAGACTCATCCAGCCGATACTGAGACTAAATCTGGAGAAACTGAGAGTATTAATACAAATGAAAATGGAGATGGACACAAGCCGTACAAGCCCTAAAACCCAAACCAAAGCACTGCAAAATTCGGCCACACTGTCATTAATTTCCTACCCAGTACGGATATTATGTTGAATATTGTAAAAGCGACTTTGTTCTTTAGCTTTATATGTGTCGCGTGTTTTCGAGTCAATAAGGCATCTACTGCCTGTTTGTGCTAATTAGTGGGTTGATTTACTGCTGTCTCAATACTGTATGTCTTGTCTTTCGCTTCATGCCAAAGGCTTAATCCAATAAAAAGTTGTTTTTAATTTTATTAAGGTATATTCTTATTTTTCATTTGGAAAAATAATATTATTTGATTTTTCTCTTTCTCTTGAACTCGTCCCATCTAGAAGTTCCAACCTGAATGTGTTTGCTTTGCACGGCCACGCCCGAATATAAAAGTTTAAATTAGTCTATCAGATGACTTGATATTATTTCGTATATGATATGTCAAGCATTAAACACTCAATCGAATTGAGTACGAGTAGCATAATTCAATGTGTAAGAATGTTTTCACTACGAAGAATCAAGACATCTAGTGATGATGAGATAGAACGATGGTGACACTATTTATGTTACAATTATGATTTTAAGCAAAAAGTGAGAATTCTTTATAAGCTTTGTTAAAGGTAACAAAAAGAATTATAAATACATGGTTAAATATATATGCTACTAAAAGCAATTTACAACAGCTAATTAAACTACAAATCTTCATCTTCTAAAATGTGATGAGCAAGTTAAAAATTGAAAGAAAGAGTTTTATGTGAAGTTCAAGCTAATAACTCTTATTATAAATCATATTGGCCTGGTAACCATAGACTCGTTCATTTACTTGATGAGTTTATTGTTCTAAAGATCCAAAAGAGGTAAAAATAGATCTCTCTCTTTTAATTTCGCTCCTTGGTTCTGCCTTGGCAGTCATGGCCGATCACAACTTTAGTCATGCTGTTATATTTAGCTTTAACAGCTGCCCGACCCTTCAGCTGTCACTGGGGATGAGACCGCACGATCACATGCTGAGGTTCTGGGAGCTGGTAAGAGTCCTATGCCAGATTGGACTCTCAGAAAATCAACCATGGAAGAAAGTGGAGCTTGTTTATGTGACAATCATCCAGAGAATTTTCAAAGGAGATAAGGATATGATTCTACAATTCGTGTGATCTTTATTGGAATTTCTTGTTCTTGAGTTTATGGTTAAAATTCATGTAGAGATATAGTGGATTTACTTATTTAAGTAGGTTTGATTTTACTTGAGAAAGATTATTGAATCATTTCAACACAATTGAAATAAAATGTCATAGTTGGGTTGGCGAAGTAAAACACGACAACTACGGTGAACTCGTCTAACACTTTTACAATATTGAGTTTTTCTTTAAATCGCCTATTGTTGATCACTTTATTTCTTTGGTTACTAAAAATAAATTTCCACGTTGAATTTTCACACTGAACCAAGTATTTAATATAATTAATTAGTTTAACACTCGATTTACTTTTATAAAATTGTCGGGATTTCATAAACTAGTGGTATTCGACAAACACGTGCATAATGAAACAACTCGAAATCACTGGGTATATCGGATTACTGTCCCTTGCAAGAGTTGGTCAGTTGCAGGAGTTGATTTTTAATACAGTTTCATTTCAAAACTTGCAGTCAAGTATTTATTTATATGAGATACATGTAATTCTGAGAACTATTTTATTTCGGAAATTTGGCTTAAACCCAACAATATACTGGAACAATGTATGTATTGAAATATAAAGTTGATCTCAAAGGTAAATGAAAATTGCAATATTAATTTGTACACATATTTTGCAGTTTTTCCTATAAGGAATTATTTACACGAGCTGTTGAATCATACAACAAAATATCTCAAGTTGATTGGAGATAATGACACGATTATGATGGCTTATCCGGTTCCCATTTTATTTCAATCTTTTTTGAATCCATCCAATCTCACTTTCTCAAGTTATTGACTCCTTACATTAATTGAACTAAAATTGATTATTTTTATGTTTCACTCAGATTAGTAATCCTAATAAATTGTTTGTGCTTTCCACTTTGAATAATGATGGATATGCTCTTGCATATCTTGTGATTGTTTGTCCGAAGTGCCCCATCGACGAAGCTTCACAAAATGTCCCATATCTTTACACGTATCCTTCTTGAGGGTGCGATTGGGACATAGTTATATGGATAAGAGGGAATAGAATTGAGAGGGACAACATTTTTGATATTCAACGCATATGTTATCTAATACACACGAATTATAAATTAACTTCTAGTAAAGGCACCTATGTACAATGACCGATTACTAGCGATACAACTTATTCCATGGTTAAATGCGTATGTCACCGAAGTAATATATCAAATAAAAAAATAAATAATTAAAATGTGTGACAAATTTTGGGATTAAAAAATCTCTCTGAAAATCCATCGAAAAGAATATAAATATTTAGCCCTAGAAAATTGTGTTGCACGCTAAATAATGAAGTGATAAGTTCAGCTTGTCACACCATCACTTCATGCATCACAAATTTGAGACGCGGAGTGGCAAAAAGAGGTTAGAAAGTTTCAAAGAATCAAAAAGCTAAATCTACAAAATGAGAATACAAGGTTTTAAATAGTGTGACAAGCAATCTAATCTACACTAACCAATCTAGAAAAATGACAGTATTACTCTTCTAGCAATATATAAACATAATTACGAAGATTATAAATAATTACAATAACAAGTGTCAATTTGTACTAACTAATGAGGGTCAAGACGCACAATAATTATATTATGAATTAATATAACATTTACGTAAGGGAAATCGTGTGCGGTATTAAAATAAGTAAACTTAAGTTGATACAAAATATAGTAGGAACAAATATTCTTCCTCTATCATCTCTTTATGGTTGAGCAAGCACTAGATGCTTGAACGCGTCAACGAATTATAGATAGCGATTTGGTCTAATGAATTGAATGATATGCTAAACAATTGCTAACAAGTTTACCTACTTATTAATAGTTCACACCTTTGTTTTCAGTTGGCATGTCAATCTTGAAAGATTTAAGATGTTTTAGAAAAGGAAACTTGAAAAATTGATTATATTCGTACTAAAAATAAATATATAATTGAAATGAGTTAGTGGAATTTATTAAAAAATGAGTTGCAACAATATTTCAAAATAAAAGAAAAAATTATAATGTGATTAATAAATTTGAACTTAAGACACTTTGTTCAATACTTAAACCTCAAGATGAAGTGGATGGAGAAAAGTTGAACCCATACCAAATAAAATTTTAAACGCACAATTTGATTTTTTATAAATAAGTAGCTTTAAAAATGGATTATTTATATGAATCTTGGCTGCTACATTTTTTTATTTTAAAAATATTAAACTTTTGAGTAATTAATTGAATGATTGATTACCAAGAAACATAGTTAACTTCCTTTACCGTGCTAGAATTGTTATGTTTTGTAAGGTTTCGACTCAAGGACTGAAATAGTCAGCATTTCTAATATGTATCTACTACCGGTGGCCTATAAATTATGGCCAAAAACACTAAGCTTTTCATCCAATCTTGAAGCATAATCTCCTCTACTTGAGAAAAATGGCTCACTTCAAGTCTTTATTTCTTCTCAGCCTTCTCTTTGCTGTAGTTCTTGTAGTCTCTTCCAGAGCTTCTCCTGATAATGAGCCCGGGGTTGCCCAAACTCGTGAGTATTGATTACCAATCTCTCTCTCTCGCTCTCTCTAATATTTTGTAGATTAGATAGAATCTTTCATTGTTGAAGAAGAAAATGAAGTTATAATTTTTGACTCCTGTTCTTCTACAACTTGTCTCTAGGGTTTACCTATATATATTTCACGACTTGTAATGTATATACACTTAAGAAAAAAGAGAGAGAACATTTTCGAGAGCCTAGATTTCAATTGATTATTGAAATCTTGATATTGTAAGCACAAAGCTATTGATTTTATAGTGGATTCTCCTCCTCTAAACTTCTAA
>CAIGRP010046158.1:8076-18645 GCA_903798385.1 Fraxinus cuspidata
AAAAAAAAAAAAAAAAGCATGCATGGAGTTCTAATGGAAAGAGAGACAAAACAAAAGGTGTACTAAGTGGAAGTAAATGGACCTCGACTTAACTTGGTTAACAAGGAAATCAAGAGAGGAATAAAATTCTCCTGCGAATAAAATAATTTAAAATAAATTATTTGTCGTACATTACATCTAACTTTCTTCTCCAATTAGTTATAGTAAGCGACTTGCGAGCACTTGAATAGTCGATGAGCCATGTGATTGTACATATTCATCTGTCTATTATGCGGACGACTTAAATTTACATAGAAAAATTAAAAAAAAAATATTTTTTTACCAATTAACGAGCACATAATTATCAACTCAAAAAATTTGAGAGGATTGGTGGGACCAGATCGACCAAATTTTGAACGTAAGCCTAATTATCAACATCTAGTAGATAACATAATGTATGGTAGAAGAAAAGAAAAGGCAGTTATCAGTCCATTAAATGGGCAATTATTAATAGGCAGCATTTGATATGAGCAGTCATTTTCATTTTTTGGATGGTTTGATTTGGATGAAGGGTTTGGGCACTGTGTATCTTCATTTAATCCACTTCAACAGCATATTTAAAAGCTAAAGAAAAAAAGATTAAAATGTATTTTTATTATGTTATATGATCATAGCATATTGATATTATATGGGAAGATCAATGTAGTCTTATCCGAATGAACACAATCAGACTCACGAAGTTGGAGCCACTAATCGACCACCTTCAAAAGGGGTCGACTGACCACTCCAAGGGTCGGTCGAATCAACTATGACTTATGTTGAGACGGTAATTCCATGTAGTTTAATATCTTATACATAGCCCCACATTTCGGTCTCACTCAATAATGGAAATGCAAATAATCATTCTACTCAACGAGATTTTCAGAATGATGGAACGTGCCTCTCAAACTCTCGGATCAAGAGCCATGTGGACGCCAATTGGCTGCTATAAGCACACTCCCATAGGCATTAGTCTTGTAGAGTATCACATGGTTTCCATCATCGAGGATAGATCGCGAAACTATAACGAAGAGCTAATCGTCAACTTTCACCTTTTTGTCGGCTAAAAATCAACTTGCTACTCGAGCCTTAAGATCCAAAAAAACCATCATTGATAGAGGGTAATGTGTCACTATCCAAAGAGTAGATACTAGCTGGCTCATGTGGAGACACCACCTCTTGTACAAAGTCCAAAAATAATTGCGCAACGTACCAAACCTCACTGCTATGTTGCCTTAGATATACACCTTGGTGGCCACATTTTTCTTGCCCATCATCGAAAAATTACTTTAAATTAATTTCACTTGATGGATATGGATGAATTCATGGCAGAGGGGACTGAAAAATGAGCTTGCACAGATGGAATTAAATCTAGATATAGTAAACATTGCTTTCGTTTTCAAAACAAACCCATGCCGATTCGGGTGTAATGTGCGGGAGATTGCGACTTGTTGAAAATATAATTATAAAAAAAATAATTTTACTTGCTCTCTTGAATTTTAGTTCTTAGACGAGACATATCAATATAATATCGAAATAAATAGAATTTTTTCAATTTGAATTCAATAATCGCCCTCGCCCTCGCCCATCATGTTTTGCTGTGAAAAGAAGATCCCTACACTTTCATTTTAGTGCAAGTCGGTGCATATTGGATACAAAACGCGAAAAAAAAAAAACCGTCAAATGGTCACCATCCTATACATGACCACAAAAGAGAGGAGAGTTATAAGTTATTCCATTAAGCTCATGTTTGACTCCCATTTTTTAAAATTTATTTTCCGTCAAACATCCTCGTAATAAAATAATTTTACACGTAAAATCATATTTTTTTTTATCATACATTCTTAAAAAAAAAAAAACATTTTTTACAAAATTCATTTTATAAAAAAAAAAATCTCTGCCAAACATGGCTGAATCTGAAACATACGTGTTGACCTTGTCGGAAGCGTCGAACAGATGAACTGAATTCCATCTAAATCCCAATGACTTCTCAAAACTTGGACAAAAGGGGCTTCAAATTTAATTTTTATTTATTGTGGATGGATTGATTCAACAATAATGGATAATATAATTGTTTATTTTAATTGGTATTATCCGTGCGTGTAGGGGTGGGACAGGGTAGAGAAATAAAGGTGGATAAAAGCAAGGAAGACGTGCACCCTTACCTAACAATACAAGTGTTTTGAGTGAGTCAAAAAAGGACAGTCTCCATTTTCTGATTGGATTGATTCCCGTTTTGTTCATATTTATTTATTAGACTTAGGCCCTCAAGTAGAGAATTGAAAATGAGGTTCGTTGGTACACTACACCCTCATCTCTAAGATAATTTTAGAGGCACTTTCTTTTGTCGTCCCAATCGTAAAAGTTCGCGTGGACGGTACTAAACAATACAACATAAAATAAAGATCGATCGAACTAACTAGATGTTAGGCGAGTGTATTTTCTTTTAGTTTAGTAAAAGTTAGTGTTGTCTACTCTTGACCCTGAATTCACCATAATAATTTAAAGAGGAGGCTCTTTCGTTTGTCGTCTCGATCATAAAATTTTGTCTAGACGGTTTTGAAAGAATAACGGACTATCTTCATGGCGAACTGAGCAACTTAGAGAAAGTCGAGATGGTTCATTTTTATGAAATAAGAGTACATTATACACAACACAATAACAATCAAACTAACTAGATTTTAACCGTGCGATTATTGTAAAGAGATAAATAGTCTTTTTTTCCTTTTCCTAGTAGGCAAAACATTGTGTCTGTACTATAAAAAAATCGTCTTATGTCGACATCATCTTTTAGTTAGTCTTTTACACCGAATTTAAATAGATTAGTATCTACGTTGTTTGGTGAAGTTAGAGAGATCAACAATATAAAGTGATTGAATTATATCTTCCGTATTAATTTCATTTAATGGTATCCACACTAACATATCAAGTAAGTTCAATTTTGTTCAATATCTAATATGTCAAAAACTTAGGTAACCTTCCAACTCGTTGATTAGTGGTTTTACTATTGTCCACGACAATATACGAAAATAAAAAATACAAAATCACGTATTTGATAAAGAAAATTGAACATGAGAATAATAAAAAATAATTTAAAATCTTTTTCATAGTATTTTATAGTCCTGTTAGAATAGTTATTGCTTCAACTTATAGAGAGATAATTTAAAAGTCAGCAAAAATAAAATTAAAAGATAGTGAAAAAGAAGGATACATTTTTTTAATTGGGATGGTGAAGAAAATATTTTTTAATACCTTGTATAAAAGTAATTGGTGTGTCCATTTTTTATTAGTAAAAAATGAATATGAAATTTGGAAGAATAAACGCTTGTGTGAAAGTGATTATTTGAGACTCGTTTTTTCTTCTAAACTCATTCTTTAAAATTTTCATTTTTCAAAAATTCACGTTCAAATAAGCATTACATATTCGTGGACGGTAGACGTAAATTGCACTTGGAGACACAACAACTAATTTTATAGTTGATTTTAAATTTATAAAAAAAAAGGCACTTATTATTGTTATTCAAATTACTCATCTTATAAACAGTGAACATGGTCCTCCGAGGATTCAGGTTGAATCTTGTCGGGGGGGATCCCACGGTGGTGCAAATGAAAAGCTCAATTATGGGACCTTTCTGCATTGGAAATCAGCACTGAAAACAATTACAATTTTCTTTTCCTTATCGTAACCACCAGGTATTAATTCAAGGGACAATGCTGTTGTACATTAAGACTTTTTTTATTTTTTTTTAAAATTAAATCACCGTAATTGTTTAGGTGTATTTTTTGGGCTCCTCCAAGACAAGACGAAGAAGGTTAGAAGTTTCGACCATGATATAAATGGAACGTAAATGGATATAATGAAGTGACATAAACTTGACCTACAATCAAATTAATAAACGACGTAAACATTAAATGAAAATATACTACTTTATGAGAAACATTATAATACTAATAATGTATATTTTTTAACGATTTAAAACTTTAGTGATGTGCTCCACAAGTGATATCATATCTACACTACACCAAATATAATCGAACCTAGAATTGAATCCGCCAATTGTAATTCCGTAACAATGTAAATGTGAGACAGGGTGGAAAAATTGAGAGAAGCCAACCTTAGGTAAACCTTACCCAAGAATAATTTTAATGAGATATTGATTCTTCGCGGTCAACTAGCAAAGTTGCAGGCCGTATGGGTATAATTTACACAATATAAATAGAAAATTATCAAATTACACAGGAAGTTCCAATTTGTTGCAGAAATCTACAATTTGCCATCATTTTCCTGTATTACATCATACCATTGATATGGAAGAAGTCGACTTTTTTGGTCAAAATTCTACAATCGTCTGATTTTATTTATTCATTAGATAGCTACCATTTGAGCCAAGTTTCATTTTTAATGATAATGTTTGTCTACATTTTCACACTTTTAAATTATTCATAAAATTAAAAAATAAATTTTAATCGGAGGGTGTTTAGTGGAGATTAAAATTAGATTTTTTATAGAAATTTTTGAAATGTGTGGTTGAAAAGTTGTGGGACCCACGAAAGATGTGGTTAATATTGATTGTTTGACTTTGACTTGGATTAAAATCAGATTTTAATTCGTGTCAAACAGTGGCTCGTTCTTACATAGATATCTATAGAGAGTGCTTTTAAAATCTAAGGGCATGATCTCTTTACCATTTTCAAGCTGTTTCTATTTTCAATTTTTCAAAACAGCGAAAACGCGTTCTCTTTCCCATTTTCGAAAACGCATTTTTTAAAACAAGTTAAAAATTTATAAAGAAAATACAAAACGACAAATTTGTCGTTTTAAGCGTTTTCAGTTATAATTAAGTTAAAATTTTCAAAACGCGTTTTTATTGTTTTCAAAACAATTTTTCAAAATGTCAAAAAGAACACATTTTCAATAATCTCAAAATGGACACTCAAAACCCAAAATTCAAAATGAATTCAAAACTCTAAATATAAAATTGAAATACAAAGAGAACAGTTCCTAAGTATTTGTGTGAAAATATTTGTTTGAAAAATATTGTTTTTTTTTTAGAACGAGTGGCTAAAAAGTAGAAAACAAAAGTTATTGAGAAATATGAAAATTGATTTTATTTTTTTAAAGTTATAGAAAAATGTGGTTGAAAATAAATATGAGAAAAAAATTATTTTCAGATAATCACATTCAAACAAGGATTAAATCTTTAATTAATCCTGATAGAGCACCGCCTTTTCAAAATTAAAAAGTATACTTCTACATAAGAAAGATGTATATGTGACATTTTTGCAACTTGCAACATGTGAAAGTTATTTTATGGGGAGGGATTATGTTATGGTTTCTCCAATTTTGTAAAATTCAAAAATAAAAAAATTTAAAACAAAGATTTAGTCTTCTCTATTTGAGGCATCCCTAAATAATCTCGAGTCCGCAATAAATATTATGAAAACATGTATCATGTTATACCGAATGATGCATTCTATGACGTATTTAGCAAGATTTGCGATATTTGGAGGTTTTTGTGAGGGAGGATTATGCAATGAATTCAAAGAAATACTCAATATTTTTGTTGAATATATGATACTATGAATCTAAGTGGGCCCCTTGACAAATATAAGTCATCGCTTCTCTAAGCATCACAAATTTAAAATCAATTTTCTCTTTCCGCGAGATTTTGTAAAGTAATCAAAATGTGAAGAATACTGAAAATGATTGATTGTTAATTCCATAGTTTAAGCTTAGAAAATGGATATATTGATGTCTATTGTTGTGCTAGCAAGGATGGATATGGAGCATAAAATAGACAATTTGACGCGCAAAAAAAGAATTCAAACAAAAATTTTTAAGAACGCGAAATTTGGATTCCACCAAATTATGAAAAAAGATAAACTCGCGATTTTTTATTAATTGAAAGATGATCAAAAACGATGTATTAACCCTTTATTTATAAGGGTTTACATGAAAACCAAGTTAAAACAAACTAAAATTAAAAAGAATTCGAAATAAACTAAATGACAAGAATAACACTAAAACTTAAAAAGTAGTTTTCGAGTTTAAACGAACTCGGATGGCCAAGATCCATAGTATATCACAGCATAATTATGAGTTCTATTCATCTCGTCGTTTTCTTTTCAAAATGGTATTATATGACTAAATCGGAGTTCGACTGCTACACCAACACTTTTGCCAATTTTTTCTTTTCGATCCAATTATTCTTCAATCCATTCAACAATTTCTTCTACATCTGTCCCTTCCACTTTCGGAGAACTCGACCCCAATAGAGAGGTTCATCATCTTTATGGAACTGATACAGATCTACCATGTTGAATATACTAGAGATACCCATAGAAGGTGGCAAATCAATAATGTAGGCATAGTTAATTTGCTTAAGTACTCTAAAAGACTCATAGGTTTCAGCTTGTTGCAAGTATCAATAGGAAAAGTTTCCTTTCTCGAAAATGCCATCACTGAGTCTCCTTCTTGAAATTGTTTTCCCATCGATGCGAATCTGCTGCTGCTTTATATTTCGTATTAGTCTTCTCCAACTTCTGTTTTACTTCATCACGGACGACTAGCACCAACACGTTTACTGTTGCCTTTAGGCAATCTCACCAAATTCACAACACGGTAAGGAACCTCTGTATATAGAATAGCAAACGGGGACTACCTGTACCACTATGAACCGCTGTTGTATACAAACTTGACCTGAGGTAATGCAAGAGCTCAATGTTTGGGCTTATCTGTACAAACACTTCGAATCATATTTTCAAGGGTACTGTTTGTCCATCAGTCTGGGGATAGATAGTGCTGCTTCGATTCAAACTCGTCCCAATCAACTTCCACAATGTAATCCAATAGTGTCCCACAAACTTTGTATCACGGTCCGACGTGGTAGACTTGGGAACTCCATGCAATTAAACAACTTCCCTGAAAAACAGTTTGGCAATATTTGGTGCATTCGATGCCTTTTGACAAGCTATAAAGTGAGCTATCTTGGAGAACCTGTCAACCACCATAAAAATAGAATCTACACCCCACTGAGTACGAGGTAATCCCTGAAAAAAATCCATAGCAAGATCTTTCCATACAAGAAGTGGCATGTACAACCCGGTGTTCTGCACTTGACCCTTTGACACCTTTTCTGACTATAACTCCAACATCTCGCTTCAACTGTGGCCAATAATACCTAGCTTTCAAATGGCTATTGTCTGTCACACCTCAATTGTCCACTTAGACCTCCATCATGCAGATCTCAAATCAACTTGTCACGTAGAGAGGAAACGAGAATGTAAAGTTGGTTGTCTTTGGACAAATATCCATCACTAATATAAAAATCCATCACCGATTCACGATTCACATACTTGCTCCAAATCTCCTTAAAGTTTGGATCATTTGTATACAATTCCTTCAAGCACTCGAACCCAATGATTTTTTGTGACAACATGACCAGCAAAGAAACTCTCCAACTAAGGGCATTTGAAACTCTATTTGTACTTCCAGATTTATATTTAATCACAAAAGAAAATTTGTAGAGGAAAGTTACCCACCGAGCATACATTTTACTGATATGTGTCTGACTATGAATAAACTTCAGGACTTGATGATCAGTAAACAATACAAACTCATTTTGTTCGAGGTAGTGTTCCCATTGCTTCAAAACTCTCACAACTATAAAGAATTTTTGCTCATAAGCACTCCACTTCTATCAGCATCACTTAACTTCCTTGAAAAGAAAGTCACGGGTCTTTCTCTAGGGAAATGACATTCCCAATGCCCACACCACTAGCATCATAGTATACCTCAAAGATCTTTCTCGAAACTTGGCAAAATTAATACTGATTTTGGTGTTGGCCAATCTCGAATTGCTCTTACCTTCTCTTTATCCCCCTGCAGACGTTCTTCACCAACCATAAAGCCTAGGAACATCTGTTTATGAACACATAAAGTGCACTTCTTCAGGTTGATGTACAGTTGATTCTCTTTCAGAAACATATATGACTTACATCAACTGAACCAAGTGATTTTCTTTGGATCTGCTGTAAATGAGTATGCTATAGAAATAAATACAACAAAAGGCCCAATAAATGGATGAAGAACATGGTTCATCAACCTCATGAAGGTACTCAAAGCATTGGATAGTACAAATGGCATCAACAACCACTCGTAAAGTCCATCCTTTTTCTTGAAGGCCGACTTCTATTCATCCGTAAGTTTGATACGGATCTGGTGGTAGCCACTGCGAAAATCTATTTTTGAAAAGGCCTTAGGATTCCTAAGCATATCTAACATGTCCTCCAACTATGGAATGAGAAACATGTATTTCACTGTAATCTTGTTGATGATACGACTGTCAACACATTACTTTTCATCATTCTTTGGCATTAAGAGGACAGATAATGCACATGAACTCATACTCTCCCTTATGAATCCTTTCCTCAACAACTCTTCAATTTGCTTCCTTAGAATGTCATTCAACTTCGGACTCATTCGATAATGTGGCAAATTTGGAATGCTAGCCCCATGTACCAAATATATCTAGTGCTGAATATTCCTTATAGGAGGTAACTCATTCGACAATTCTTTAGAGACAAAATCTTGAAATTTTTTCAATATTTCTTATACCTCAGGCGGAAACTCTATTCTTCCTTATTTGCAGTAGAAAGCTACCGGATAAAAGCAATGAGACTTTCTTATAGAATCTGCAATCGTATGCTCATTATTTGTAAGGGTAAGGAAACTATGTGTTCGTTGTAGGGTAGACTTCTCTGATTGATTGAGATGAACCATATCGATCTTATGACTGCCCCTAAGAAGAGCACCACATTATCACGCCCATTGAAAGTTGAATCCACATCAAATTGCCTTAAACGACCCAGTAGGATATGACAAGTAACCATGTCTATGACATCACACATAATCTCATCTTTATAATGCTTGCCAATTGAAACATGTACTTTACAAGTTTCAGCACCTTGGACAGAAAGACATTTCTTCACCCAACCAATGGAATAAGGTTTAGGATGGTTTGCAATAGGTAACTTCTACAAATTCATCAACCTCTTTGACACAAAATTCTCACAGCTTCTGTTGTCCATAATCACTTCACACACTTTATTCTTGATAGAACAAAGATCGAAAAATGCAGTAACACTGCCCTTCCTCCTTAGGTGACATCTGCTGCAATACCTAGGTAAGCCTCTCTACACCTTCATCAATAGAATACTCAACTCCGCATACTCATCTTCCACCTCAGTAGCATCTACCTCATTCAATATCTCTAGTTTCACTAAATTAATCTGCTTTCTTTCCAGATAGTTATTGGAATGATGCCCAGGTTTGTGACATCTATAACAAATATCTCATATGGGCCTAGCATACGGATTTTCTTTCTGAGGTATGCCTCAGGTTTGACCTCTGTTTTCAAAACGACCACTTGTCAACATTACTCATGTTAGAGTTGGCTGGAGTTTGTAGTGGGGCCTTCCCTTTGTCCAAATGAACATACACCGATAGTCCGGCGGGTGGGAGGATTCTCCTATAAATGGTCGCCCTCTTATTAGATTCTATAATCTCAACCTATGTCATCATGTTAATGGCTTCCTACAACGTCCAAATATTCTGTAACCCGATTCTTTCGTGAATAGCCACCTTCAAACCACTGGTATACCTGGATACCCTTTGATTTTCTAATTCTAACAGATTGTTCAGCTCTACCAACAGTATAAATTTGATGGTATAGTTCGAAACTGTGCGACTGCCCTGTGTGCATCCTAGGTACATAAGATACAAAATCTATTCGTAATCTATAGGTAGAAACCAACCCATCATACATTGCTTCATCTTTCTCCAAGTTTGAATCCGACTCTTTCTTTGTCTACTCCGAGTATTCTGTAATTGATCCCACCATACTGCCACCGTCGATTTCAAACGGAATGCCACCATCTTAACCATCTTGTCCTCTAACACATCCATAATTTCGAATTAGCAATCGACTTCCATCAACCAATCCAAAAAGTCCTTAATCTTCAGGTTACCAAAGAAATGAAGAATATCTGCTTTAATCTGATAATCATCAAAGGTACTTCGATTTTGATGATTACGTGGCAGCATTTCAAACTCCTTCTCCTACTTGGGTTCGATTTCTTCTATAGCACATCTTATATTATTTTATCCTCGAACTACAGGCTTAGGGATCCGTTCATTGTTTTTTGCCTGTTGTTTATTCTGCCAATTGTTTCCAACGCCCTTCAAAAATAGTTGACGAGTCTCTTCGATCTGAGCCGTCGATTTGTTATTTCCAAATATGCCCTAATAACGGGTACATCACCCATACTTATGAATCAAAGATATAGAGACAGAAGAGTCAGTTCTGATACCACTTGATGCAGCGCGAAATAGGAATTCAAACGAAAACCTTAGTATCGGGAAATTTGTAATCCACCAAATTATGAAAAAAGATAAACTCATGGGGCGTAGAGTTCATTCTCTTGTAGCCGATTGAAAAAATGTCTCACATGCTGCACATGTTCCTCTAATGTCTTGCTATAGATGACTAT
>CAIGRP010046159.1:0-24827 GCA_903798385.1 Fraxinus cuspidata
AGAGAGAGAGAGAGAGTTCTTGATTTTTTTCACGAATGGGAGTGACAAAGGACTAATCTAACCAGATTGCGCAGCAAGGCCTGTGTTATTTAGGGACTTATTTACTTGCTTTGTCTCAACATATTTTCTTACTTATATCGCTGATACTTCTTGTGTGCGTGTGTGTGTTAATTATAGAGAGAGATCCAGTTCTGCATCTATCAGATAGTGCTATTGAGGTTGACATCACAGCAAAAGGTATCTTTTAGCTGTTCTTTTGCTATATTTCAGTTATTTGTGCTTGCAAATGAACTCATCTTCCTAATTAAATTAACTATTTCTGCATACTGAATCTCAAGGTAGAAGAAAAGAAAATTGTTAGAGAAAATGGCTGAGGAAGTGATTTCAGTTGGTTCCGCTCAAAATATAATGAGTGGATCCAGTCTTCCTCCTGTAAAGAAGAAGAGAAATCTTCCAGGCAACCCAGGTACCTTCCTTTTTCATCAAATTCTGATTCTTTCTTTTCCCCCTTTCTATCCAGCTTTACAAGTCCGAGTATATTCAAGCCTTTTTGTTTTTCATGTGTTATAATTATATCATATATTTTATATAGATCCTGAGGCTGAAGTAATAGCCTTGTCTCCAAAGACTCTAATGGCCACCAACAGATTTTTGTGTGAAATATGTGGGAAGGGTTTCCAGAGGGATCAAAACTTGCAACTCCACAGAAGAGGGCACAACTTGCCATGGAAGCTGAAGCAAAGAACAAACAAAGAAGTGAGGAAGCGCGTCTTCGTGTGCCCCGAAAAAACATGCGTCCACCATCATCCCTCGAGGGCTCTGGGAGACCTAACGGGCATCAAAAAGCACTTCTGTCGAAAGCATGGGGAGAAGAAATGGAAGTGCGAGAAGTGCTCTAAACGATATGCCGTGCAGTCAGATTGGAAAGCACATTCGAAGACTTGTGGCACTAGGGAATACAAATGTGACTGTGGGACTATATTTTCGAGGTAATATATTTTCCTCATACTCCTGTAATGAGACTGTTTAGATGGTTGAATTAATAGTTACAGGAAGACAAATTATGAGAGAGAGTGTTTTGATTATCATATAACTAAATTAAAAAAAAAAAAAAAGACATATTAGAGTTTCATTTGCATCTTGTTCAATTCCAGACATCTTTGTATTTAAGGTATTTTTGATATGTAATAGTAGACCGGACTTGAGAATTCAATAATAGAATGAACAAGATTTCAACATGTTTTTCTATCTTATTCCTGTCGAGCACTGCACAGTTTCGTCTTATCAAATAAGTCACAAGTATATTACATGTTGGCTTGACTGATAGATTATTTCTCGAATTTATTGTGAGCAGGAGGGACAGCTTCGTAACACACAGAGCATTTTGCGATGCCTTGGCTGAAGAAACAGCAAGAGTTACAGGGGGATCTCACATGAACAACCATGCAGCAGGCAATATTAATTATCATTTCATAGGAGCGCCAGTAGGGCCTAACACGGTGCAGAATTTTTCTTCCATTTTCAAGCCAATCTCAAGCAACGATCAAGCAATGGATCCAACAAGACACGGCCTATTACACTGGATTGGCCAGAGTCCACAGGGCCAAGAATTCTTAGCCAGAAATTTTCAAGAAATGCATCATATGGGAGTTCCTATTAGTTCAGGATCATTACATAATTTTCCCGATCCAATTGTTACTAGTTCTTGCTCAAACCCCCCACCTTCAAGTTATCAGTTTAATTGGGATTTGGGAAATAAACTTTCCTCAAATGGATCTGAAGAATTAACCAAAAATTCTTCAATCCCTTTGAATAATGTTGAAGATGTTAGCATCCCATCCTTATTAAGCAGTCAACACCAAATTCACCAGCCATCTTGTGCCAACATGTCAGCAACAGCTTTATTGCAGAAAGCGGCCCAAATAGGAGTCACCACAAATGACCCTTCTTTCCTAGGAAACTTTGGGTTTACGTGCATTGAAAATCAAATCCATAATGAGAACAAATTCTGTGGAGTACAATATGGTACAAATCCAGTAACTTCTGGCATTGGGAGTGATGTAGAGAGTTCATTGAGTGATCTTTCTGGCCTAAATCATCTTCAAATGTATCCTCCTCCAAAGCGTCAACATGTAGAAAATAAGGTCACAAGGGGAGAAACAAGGGATTTTCTTGGTGTTGGGATAGAGTCCATCTGCCGTCCATCATCAATCAATGGATGGATATGATCATATTTGTTCTTTAAGAGAAGATGGAATAAAGGAAAAGTGAAGGATTTAACTATTTCTAAACTTTGTAGAGAGGAAAAGGTGGCATTTCATGACGGTTAAGAGGTGCATTGAAAAATCTATCCAAGAGTCCGAGATAGGAGATTTACGTTTTCTGTTGAAACTGTTGCCTTTGAAATGGTAGCTTTATTTTTTGAGAAAAAGGGGGTCTGTGGTGGGGGGCAGAGGGGATGCATGAGGTCCCTTTTGAACTCCACTATTGCAATGTTTCATTTATGTTATGAAATTGTTATCTTCTAATCATAAGCTATGTTGAAAACCTAATTCTCTAATTTAGGTAGGCTTGCTTGCTTATTGCCCGTAGTTAAAACTTCACTCACTCGCTATTTTTACATGACTTTTCAAACTTGTGATTTTCTCGAAGCGTTTTTAGTAGCGTGATAACAATAATATTGTTATTTTTGCTTGTGGTTCTCTTTTAAACTCGTAAAGTTATAATCTTTCTTTAATTTTTATATGTAGAATATGTCCTTCCTCATTTTGTACTTCATAGTTTTTTAGTATTAACATAAACAACCCTAGTGATGGTTTGATTAAAAATCACTAATTAGTACAAGGCCAGATGAAATTAAATACAGAAGAAAACTCCACTAAAAAGACTTTCCCAACCTCCAATTACTGAAGGTTAAAGATACAATAAACTCATTTAGATTTTGTCTTCAACACACCTTCATGTATCGACCATATTCATTTACTAGAGCTGCACGTTGATAGTTTTTATAAATGAGTAGTGAGACTTGAACTCGTATCTTTATTTAACACAGTATACTGAATTATCTCATCGAAGAATAATCATTTCTTTGCAATTTATATACAACCTACAAGATAAAAAAAAAGGAAAGGAAAAGGGGAGAAAGAAGAAAAAAGAACAAGACAGGCTAGTGCAAAATGCTTACTTTTTAGTGAAATGATTGAGCTGCACTATTTGACAGTAAGCAACTGCAATATCAGGAATATTCATATAGCCGTGCCATGCGGGATGTTTTCCGAAACCTTGTCTTTGTGTTGCCTATTTGTTTGTCTTCGACCATATATGTTGAAAAAGAAAAAGAACTGGGGTCTCTTAACATGCATAAAACTTGAGAGGACAATGATTGTCGTGTGATTTCTTGGCTCTTTTAAGCAAAGAGATGATGAAACTATTGCTCAAGTTTGACTTGTGTCATGCATTTTAATCCTCTACTTTTGTTCAAATTACTTTTGGCAAGACAATTTTAGGACCACGACAAACTCTTTGCTTTTATATCCATTTATGCAGTTACTGGACGACACATACCTCTATCCATTTGTTGATAATATAACGAAATAAAGTTTTCACGAAAACGACATAAGAGCATGCTTCCGATACGTGCCAATCTATGTAGCGACATAATGCCTAACCACTTGTGTTACTTTGGATTCCTTTTCTTTACGAGGTAAATATGATGTGAGTTACATGTTCGTTAGCAAGTTTGTATTCGTGTAAGCTAATAAAGGTTAGTGGACTATATGTCCAATCGATGCATTATCATACTAACGAGTCAAAAAAAAAGTGAACTAAACGTACTCATAATTTGTCATTTGCCAAATTTTTTTTAAGCTATAAGTACAATATAGATGCAAACTTCAAATTCATCACTAAAGTCTTGCCCAAAACGTATTTAGATTATTGGAACCGCAAAGTCCAATATGGCATTAGAGTGCATAACTTTCAAACTAATTTTTGATCCATCTAGAAGATCAAACGATTCATCGGATTCTTAGTGTTTACAGATGAGCCGCCATCATATACAGACATAATAAAGTTCAAATTTTCATATCAATTGAATGTTGAAATAATAAAGAATAAAAGTTTGTGTTATTTCTCTTAAAGATGTTGACGTTTGAAAATGGAATCTCAAGAGTTAGTCTTTGTTGGTAATTGATCATCAAATCTTTTTCAAATGGGTCTTCTTAGTCCATGGTACAACTGGACCGTCACAATCTGTTGGTAAAAAATCTAGGCATCCCCTTGATCATATAAACTTATAAATCTTGGCCCAGTTGTTGAAATCGTAATTTCTTAGCTGGCCTAGTTGGTAATTCAGCCTTATTAACTAAACCAGATTGGAACAAAGCTCAATTAAGACATCCTTGGGCTTTTCCTCACTTGGATATTCTATATCCAAATTAGTAGGCATATTATATAGATCTTGACATCTTGTCGATCTAAATTATAAATTATATTGTAATTATCCTTTTTTTTTTTTTGCCATTAATAATATTAGAAGGACTAGAGTTTGATCTACTCAAGTGCAATGCCTCTCCACGCTTACTCCTCATAAATGTTCGATCTTGATAAATAGATTGTGAAAAAAATTCACACGAAATTAACATGTAATAATATCGTAGAGAAAAAACAATCAGGAATGAACTAAAATTCTTGTTGATTGAGAAAACAAAATATTTAGAATGTCTCATTCTCATTTGTGTTCATTCTCCTATTGTTGCAGATCAGGATACATGTACAACTTATGTTAGCCTGAGCTATGGAAATTAAGATAAGCAATATAAAGATAATCGAATTACATCAAAAGCTAAAATATAAATTAATTAAAAGAAAAAATAGTTGTACTTTCAACTACCAGTTTGGAAGTACATGTTTGAACCTCAAATAAGATTTATTTTGCCTAATCATGGTGCCTTGCATATTAATTTATTCCACCATACGCTGCTTCACTTCTAAAATCCATTGAACAATTGTTCATGGGTTAAGTTGTAAGATAAGAGAGCGAAACGCATTAACTGATCTACAAACTTGCCATTTTACCTATTGGAAGACGCCAAGTGTACGATAACAGTATCTTTAGAAAAACGTTGTCTGTACTCTTGAGACAACAAAGAAAAGAAAAGAAAAGAGAATCAAAGGAAGGGTCAAGACATGAATGAATTAGTAGGGACATGAAAATTCGGAAGAACACGGGAAGATGACTGATCATCGTGCTCGAACTGATCAAACGAGATGATAGACGTTGGATTGTAGCATTCGCCGAAATTGGAGTTGTTAAGATTAGGTTTAATCCTAGGAGAAGAATCCTTAATATTGGAACCACATTGTCTAGGTTGAGTTTGATAGAAAACCTTAGAAACAATGAGCTCACCTTCTTTTTCATCTTCATTGTTGCCAAGGTGGTACTGATGCATTACCCAATTTGTTTTTTCGGGTTTTTTTTGCTTCCCATAATTGGTGTAGAGCACAAGAATTTTCTTGTATCCTTTAACTTTTCCTTGAACAAGAATTGGCCTGGTTTTGCCTGTTTTATGCCACCGGGTTTCACTGCCGTCCTCGTCTGTAAGAACTTTTCTTCTCTTTCTAGTTCCTGTGGTATATGCTTTCGATGGTCGATGGAAATAATGTCGCAATTGCCCATCTTTGCTTGCTCCTGCAGAATTTCGTTAATGGAGGATCAAATGGTCAATAAGTCATGTCTTGATTAGAATATAGTTCAAACCTACATCAATGGGCAATATCTCTCAAAGAATATAACACACGTCGAATTTGAGACAACAGTAGATAAGAAATGCAACTTAACAAAAAATCCACATTTCCAAAAAAACCAAAAGAAGTTAAAGTTTGATAGTAGATGTAACATCCAAAAATCCTCAAAATAAATAAATAAATCTAATATGTACCAAGTTGAATTTACTTATAGCTATCTAGTATGCTAGTTTGATTATATTTTGCAAGCATTGTCTTTTATTGTAACAGTAGTTTTTTTTTTTTTCCCGTACTAAAAAGTAAAGAAATGCTTGGGGAGATATTTGATGTATTAATGCACACAAAAGAAGATAAGTCGGTACATATTGTCAAGTCAATCATCTAATGCGTCGAACATAGAAGAGTTGAGAATCTAAATCTATTACCGGGTAATTTCTCTGGGTGGGAGTAGCATATTCCGTCCTCTCCTTCAATGGTCTGAATAAACTCATCAATCAATGGATGAAGCTTTTGATCATCCAACCTCACTTTTGCCTCCAAATGTTCAAGAAGCTCCACATCACTTGGATCAAACTTCATTCCGGCAGGCAAACTGCTCAGATCATGTCTTATCTACTCACATTTTTCCAAATCCACGAAAAAAAAAATCAATTATCATCATAAGAAAACTAAAATTATAATTCATAATAGAACATTTTATTGTTATTTATTTGCTAAACCTTTTCTTGATGATTGACTGGATGACCACATGAAGGACAAGCAGGGCATTCATTAATGGCCTCGTCATCTTGGCGACTACTGCTACAAGTCATTTCTCTGTGCTTGTTTTCAGTTCTGTTCATTCCACTGTGAACCCTCTTTTTATTTCTTCAAAATAAACAAAATTTGTGAAGAGAGACAAAAGGGTTAAAAGGGAAAAAGTGACTTGTCTCTTCTATACCATGTTCTCTCACAAGACAATTGCTCTTATGAGTAGGCAAAGTATTGAATTCTTCTTCCTCTATACTTTTCTATCCGTTGTACGGTTGAGCTGAACAAATCCTTTTTTATTGTGCCATACTGTTCTTGCTCAAAGTGTGTGTGTTTGTGTGTGTGTATGACTGTTTATGTGTGTGAGAGAGAATGGAAACTTTTGTTATACAATTTGCTACAGAAATGGAGAAGGATCACTTGGACTTCACGTTTTGTTTTTTCAAGAATTGATAATGTATGCTTCACGAAGAAGAAATGTAGTTGCAAGTCATTTTACACCATCAAGAATTGAAAATACAGGAGATTTATACAAACAGACACACAAATATTATATATAAATGGAATATTTGAGTCACACGTAGATGGCTAGGGTTAAACAAACTCTGGCAGGAGAGGGAGAGGTTTCAGTTCTGACGTCGCACTTGAGTGTTAACTAAGTTAAAATTATCCAGACAAGAAGAAAATGAGACAAATACTTATATCACCTACCAGATTACAAAGGAATACAAAAAAAGATTATGGAAACTAACATATGTTTAATATTAATTTTTGCACGTGAACTTTGCATGTATTGCAAGAAATCTCCCTTCAGGCACAAATATATATGTGAAAATGCTGTCGGATATATGAAATGAATGGTAAAGATAAATTAATTATATTGGATACATGGTTAGCAATTTTTCTTTACTAGGAAAGATTTAAATACTTTTAGGGGATGTGAAGTTGAACATTTGACATAAAGATACAGAGAATGCTAGAGTAACGATCTCTAGGCCAACTCGGAGACGACAGAACACACAATTAGGCTGCTATATGTTACAATAGGTTAATCTTGAGTTTAACTTCCCCAACCTTAGTTAGAGATGCATCAAGTTAGTAGGATACACATATAGACATAGTTGGCACTTATAAATCTCGTCGAACTACTTCTTTAAAAGATAGAGGTGCAAGGTAGCTCAAGGCAAGAAAAGTTGGGAAGTATATAATAAAAAATACTCAATTTTATTATTACCTTAAATAATACTGCAGATTACATTCTAATTTATAGGACACAAGAGAGTCTTCAACTTACTCAATCAGTTATTAAAATACCTGTAAACACTTAAATAAAATTTAGTAAATGATTATTGAATTCATCAGTTATCACTAATTTGGTTTAATTTTCAACATTGCCTCCCATAAACCAAATTTGCTTTTCATTCCAAGTTTCACAAGTTGTTTCTTGAAGTTGTGACCTTCAACTAATTTTGTAAATACATATGTTACTTGATCTTTTGTTTTGCAGTATTTGACTTGAATTATTCCATTGTGAATATGCTCTCTCAAAAAGTGATACCTCATACGAATGTGTTTAGTCCTCCCATGTAGAACTGGTTCATTTGTAATAGAAATTGCTGAATTATTATCACACAAAAGAGTTGTAGGAACATCTTGCTTGTGGTTTAGATTCTTCAAAATGCCTCGTAACCATACAATTTGACAGCCGGCAAAAGATGCTGCAATATATTTAGCTTCCGTTGTTGAAAGAGCAACAATTGGTTGTCTTTTCGAACTCCACAAGTTACTCCACTTCCAATGCTAAAGGCATATCCCGATGTACTTTCACTATCATTAACACTTCCTGCAAGATCACTATCAGTGTATCCAAATAGTGTAATTTGAACATTTGCTTGATAAAAAATGCCATAATCAATTGTCCCCTTCACATTCGTAAAATTCTTTTAGCAGCTTCCCAACGTTCTAAATATGGTGCTTCCATGAGCATACTTATTAAACTCACAACAAACATGATATCAGGTCGTGTGGCTATGAGATACATCAGATTTCCCACTAAGCTTTTGAACATGGTGGTATTCACAAGCTTTCCTTCTCCTTCTTTTCGAAGTTTTTGGCCTAAAATGCATGGAGTTGAAATAGGATTTGCAAATTCCATCTTAAATTCTTTTAGAATCTCTCTAGCATATTGCTTTTGAGTAATAAAAATTCTACTTTGTGATTGGTGTACTTCAATACCCAAAAAATGATGTAATTTTCTCAAATCTGTCATATCAAACTCTTTCATCATCAAATCTTTAAAATTGTCCAACATAGCCAAATTATTTCTAGTGAAGACTAGATCATCAACATAAAGACTCACAATAATGAAACTTCCATCCAAACTATTTTTGGTATATAGAGAGTATGTTCATGTGAACTTTTATGAAAATCATTTGTTTCAAAAAATACATTGATTCTACTATACCAAGCCCTTGGCGATTGTTTTAAACCGTATAAGGTCTTTTTCAACTTGTAAACCTTATGCTCTTCTCCTTCCTTCACAAAATCAGGTGGTTGTTCAACATAAATCTCTTATTTGATAAAACCATTTAAAAATACAGATTTAACATCCATTTGCAAGAGCTTTCAGTTATTTTGAGCAGCTAGCCGAATAATGGCAAGTCTAGAGATCGGGGTGAATACCTCATTGTAGTCTTCTCTCTCTCTCTCTCTCTTTTTTTGCACATGCCCCTTTGATACAAGCCTGACTTTGTGTTTATTGACTGAATTGTTAGGATTCAGTTTAGTCTTGAATACCCACATTACTCTGATAAGCTTCTTGTTTGGTGGCAGATTTGTGAGCTCCCACGTATTGTTCTTTTCAATGGCATCAATTTCTTCCTTCATGGTCTTTTCTCCATTTTTCTTCTTTTATTGTTGCATCAAGTAAAATTGGATCCTCACCTGCAAGAAATGCAACCAAAATAGAACTTTTTTCATGAGGAGGATCCGTAGACTCATAGATTTCTTGCAATCTTCTCATTTTTGTTCTTGGTGACTCTTCATTAGATTCTTCTCCTTTAGAAGAACTTGGAGGTGAAAGGGATCCACAACTTGAAGAATTGTCACAATTTTCATTTGAGGTGTTATCTCATTCTTGAAAAAATTTTGATTGATTGCTCTCATTACTTTCAACGGTTGCTTTTCATCAAACTTTACATCCCGACTTATCACAATTTTCTTCGTCAATGGATTATATAATTTATAGCCTTTGGACTTTTCACTATATCCAACAAAAATGCATTCTGAGCTTTATCATCCAACTTATTCTTTATAGCATCCGGTATATGAGCAAAAGCAAGACTACTGAAGATCTTAAGATGTGAAACTGTTGGTTTAGAATCATAACAGGTTTCATGAGGAGTTTTGTTATTCAATCTTTTTTAGGGTGACCCGTTGATCAAATATACTGCACAAGCAACTGCCTCTGCCCAAAGTTCTCGTGGTAGTTGCTTTCTTTTAAGCATGCATCTTGCCATTTCCATAATAGTTCGATTTTTTCTTTCACAAACTCCATTCTGCTGTTGCGAATACTGTACGGTTAGTTCAAGTCTTATTCCAAGATTTCTGCACAACTTTTCAAAGTCCCTTGAAAGATACTCCATCCCACGATTAGTTCTTAATGTCTTAATAGAAAATCCAGAAAACCTCTCAACTTCAGATTTAAAATCTTTGAAAGCTTGAAAGCAATCAGATTTTTCTTTAAGAAAATATGTCCAGACTTTTCTACTCAAGTCATCAATGAAAGAGATAAAATATCTGCTACCTCTAAGAGATAAAACTGGAATTGGTGCGCACAAGTCCGAATGTATAAGTTGTAGTGGTTGTCTGGCTCTCCATGATGACTTGTGTGGAAATGGACTTCTATGTTGCTTTCCAAGTTGGCAGACCTCACAAACTTCATTCAATTGATCAATCTGAGGAAGACCATCCACCCTTTTATTTTTTTTGATAATAATTTCAAAGCTCCATAATTTAAATGACCATACCTGTCACGCCATAGTTTCGAAATTTGTCCATTCGTGCTAGTGAAATGAGAAGCAATATTAGTAAATTTTAGCTGAATAGGAAACAGATTATTTGATGCCAATGGGATCTTTGTGACAATCTGATTTTCTCTGGTCAAAACGCACAATTTATCATGTAAATTGATCTCATAACCCTTTCTTAAAAGGTGGCCATCACTTAATAGATTGCTTCGCAAACCAGGAACATAATGAACATCTGACATCTTTTCGAGCTTTCCTATCTTAGTTTCTATTGTTATATCTCCAATCCCTTTAATTGCAAAGGCTCAAGCATCACCAACTTTGACCTGCCCTAATTCTGATTCCACCAACTTAGAAAACAAGTTTTTATTTCCAGTCATATACTTACTAGCATCGCTATCTAGATACCAAACATCATTTTGATTATTTTCACACTAATAACAAAGTTTCAGAAATGTACTTCTCATCACTATCATTTTTATGATTGAAACTAGTTCCCACTTTATCCTCATTTTTCTTGTTCCAGCACTCATTGCTTTTATGGCCAAGTTTGTGGCAATGATAGCATTTAACATATTCTTTTCCTTTATACAAGCAATCACTACTTTTATGATTAGTCTTATGAAAGTAATAGCATTCAGGAAAATCTTTTCTACCTCTTTGTTGATATCCTCGGCCTCGACTTCTTCGAAAATTGCTTGTGTGATCATCCTTTACTTCTTCTCTAAGCTCTCCACCACTTTGAAATCCTCTTCCTCTTCCGCGAGAATGGTGGCTTCTCCTTCTCCTTCTGCTTCGACCTCCATATCGTCCTCTTCCTCTAAAAGTATTAGAATTAAAGTCCTGAAATTTGAGATTTGAGTGCTTGATCAGGGAGTGAAGGACTCCTTTGCTTTACTCGTAGTTCATGACATTTTAACGATGCAAGTAAATCATCTAATGAAAGTGTTTTCAAGTCTTTAAATTCTTCAATTGTGGCAGCAATGAAACAAGCCTTGATGGTAGACTTCGAAGAACTTTTTCAACAACTTTGTGATTTTCAAAACGTTCACCAATAAATGCAATTTGATTTATAATTGTGGTAACCCTTGTGAAGTAATCAGAAATACTTTCATCTTCTTTCATTTCCAATTTCTCAAGCTCTAATCTCCAAGACTGTAAGCGTACCTTTTTTATTCTATCTTCTCCAAGGTGTGCTGTCTGCAAAATATTTCAAGCTTCCTTTGAAGTTTCAGCCTTGCAACTCTTTCAAACACCGGTCTCTCAATTGCCTGGTAAATCTGGAAAGAGACTTTACTATCTTTTTCTTGCCTTTCATTCAAGGCATTTCTTTTTGTTTGAGTCATTCCATCTTTTGTCTCCGGTTCTTCAAAACCTTCATCAACAATATTTCAGAGCTTCATAGATTTCAGTAACACTTTCATATTGTGACTCCAGTAGTCACCATCTTCCCCATTGAAACGAGGAATAAGATACATCAGATTACTTAAATTTGCCATGATTTTCCTTTCCAAGATGTTACTGATGTTGTATACTGGCTCTGATACCAACTTCAAGGAAAGAAAAGTTGGGAAGAATATAATCAGAAATACTCAAATTTACACCAAAAAAAAAAAAAAAATTACTGCATATTACATTCTAATTTATAGGACACGAGAAACTCTTCAACTTATTCAATCAGTTATTGGAATACATGTAGACACTTAAAATAAAATTTAGTAAATGATTATTGAATTCATCAGTTATCACTAATTTGGTATTTTTCAACAGTACCTTATAGACTCTGACAGACTCTGACTTCGATTAATTTTGAAGTGAGGTCGAGTCTCCTCATTTTCTTCATCATGATTTTCATATGCAAAATAGGTAGAGATCTTATAAGTCTGTCGATTACACGTAGGAAGGGCATTATACTCTAGTATACTAGTTTAAGTATCCTTTAAATATCAAACATATATAGATCTAATGAGAAAGCAAGAGATGTAAATATAAACGTATATAGATCAAATTTGAATCCAATTTCATATATTTGATTTGTTGTAGAATTATACTGATGCTTTTGTTATTTAAATTTAATTTTGCTATATATATATATATATATTTCTATATACAAATCATAGATTTCCCAAGATGAAGATTTTTTTTTTTAGCCTGAGTTTGAAAACATTAGTACACATAAGAATATCGTAATGTGAAAACCACTAAGATTTTAGGATATATTGATGAATTCCGCGTTCCTATGGAAGAAACAAATTTGATGGGGACAATTATTCGAGATAGCGAGTAGACAACTCAAGTCTACAGACTACCTATGGAGTTGCAATAGAATATACTTTGCCCTTCATTCACACGCAAAAGTGTACCCTACTAAATGAATTAATGTATGAACAAAATATACTTCCTTGCATTTCTTGAGTATATTACACGTTAATACCCCCTTTAACACGCCAAGACTTTGTTGTAATATGGTATTTCCATTCTGGAAATTTTTGTCCTAATTTTAGCTTTTCCAAAGTCAAGTCAAGTCACACAACCTTGATTAACATTCTACTGAAAATCGATTCATTCCGTTCATTTCTGTTCTTCATCCTTGTTCGATAATCTGGGAAGTTCAGGCAGTTCACATTTCAGTCATGATGCAATCCTGAACTTTCCAGAGCAGCAGTGCATTCTTTGCAAGTGCGTTGATAGGAAAGATTAGGTTTTTTTTTTCCTAGACGCCGACTTTTGAGAGGGGCTATTCATTATCCAATCGAAAAGAGAAATATCAAAAATACTGTAAGTATGAACTTTCATCATATAAATAAATCTATTATTATAGAAAATACATTCAGAGTGGGAAATTAGCACTTACATTTAGTAGTGTTCTTAATCAATAATCGTCTTTGTCATAATTTTAGCTTTTGTTAAGTCATGTCAAGACACTAACGCAGTGTTAGCACTGGGCACCACAAGACACTACAAGACTTAACCTGTTTTATTACTGTCTAATTTAATATTCAGCCCTTTATTCACACGCTAATAAATTTATAATTTGGCTATATTTTATTTTATGAGTAACATTAACGAGAGGGTTAAATTAGGCAAGCAAATTTATCGTTCTAAAGTGATTTTTGAACTACTCAAAGATAGATAAAGTATATGCGAAACGTTATTATTTGTATTGGTGTGTAACTGATCCGACTGCTCGGATAAAAAGATGTCATGAGATATATTTCATTTGTACAATTTAAAGAGATTTTTCGTCCTGGATTGTTTAAGTAGCACAATGGTAGTGAATGGGAATGTCATAATCTTAACTTTACCAAAGTCAAGTCTAGTTTGGAGTTGGTTTTGTTGTAATTTTAAGTTTTTCCTGAGTCTAGTCTTGTCACCATTGGAGAGATATCATATTTATAGATATCAAGATTAAAAAAAAAAATAGATATAGCATCTCTTAAACAACTACTCCTGTCATACATCAATCTTCAAGGAAAACTTTATTTTATATTTCAAGCTCCCTCGCAACAATATATCTAATCAATCATGGGAAACAATGCAATCCTTGCTTTACTTCCCATCTACTTGTTTACGTGCGTAATTGCCTCTTTCAATAGCTCCACCGATGAATATGCCCTTCTAGCCTTCAAGACTCAAATTTCTGACCCAAACAAAATCTTGACCAAGAACTGGTCACGAGGAACCTCATATTGTAATTGGATAGGTATTACTTGTGGTAGGAGACACCCAAGAGTAATAGGTTTAAACCTTGCAAACATGGGTCTAAAAGGTATTATTGCTCGAGAAATTGGCAATCTCTCTTTCTTGAGATCTTTGGTTATTAGCAACAACAATTTTCATGGCTATATCCCATATGAATTAGGAAATTTAAGCCGACTCCGAGAAATAGATATGCAGCACAATGATCTACATGGACCGATTCCAACAAGCTTTGGATTTCTTGAAAACCTTCAAAAGTTAACCCTATTAAGTAACGTACTCAACGGGCATATTCCTAATCAGATTTCCAATCTCTCTTCTTTAGTAGAAATTGATGTTGCAAACAACAGTCTTTCGGGAAGTATTCCAATTGATATAGGTAACAATCTTCCGAAGCTAGAGAGGATAAGAATTTCAAAGAATCAAATAGGTGGCAGTATTCCTCCAAGCTTGGGTAGATGCAGAAAGCTCAAACGGATTTCTCTATCCTTCAATAATTTGAGTGGAAACATTCCAATGGAGATCTGGAACTTGTCAGAGCTTCAACATCTCCATCTAGCAAAAAATAATTTGACAGGTATATTTCAAAACCACTTTCCCTCCCCCAACTCACAAGCACGTCCAAACAAAGTTCATTCTTTTCCAAATATATTCTTTCTTACTATAGTCTTTTTATGCATGTTGTGGAGAATAGGGTGTGCAGATTGATATATACAATCAAGCATATCTATACAAAAAATAAAAAAAGAGGAAAATGTCAAAACTGTAAATTGTCCCATCATCTAAGACTTCCTTATATGTCTCACTATTTTTTTTATTTTTTTTTTCTAACATCTCAAATTACCTTGTTCTTCATGTTCGTTGAGATTCTCCTGATAGGAAATGACTTATTTGGATAGTACTTTTAAGACGATCTTTGAGAGGTTCAAGAAACTAAAGATGAAACTTGTATTATATAATTTCTAGTTATAGTTCTCAATGAAGCCTCTCAACAACCAAAATAAATGCATCTTCGAACTATCTAATAACATCCACTAAATATTCGATGTCCGTTGGTAGTGTTTACAAATATCATTATCTTTAAAATGATAGCATTTTTATTAGTTGCACATATGAGAGCCGCTTCCTTCTTGTTTGGCTGTTTGAATTTTGGTGGTGTTGTGAAACTTTGCACCTTTTTGGCTTGATTTTTACACTTTTTCGTGCACGGTTGATAGAGTTCTATATATGAATGATTTTCATGATTGAAAACATATCAAAAACATTGAATCCATTCATCAACAACCAAAATCAAAGATTAAACCTAGTTTTATATATTGTTATTCAAAGTTCATTTTTCAAGTTTTATTTGCTTGATTCAAACTTGAATTAATTTTTGTTTACTTCTGGAAACTATATGACATTGAAGTCTTCAAGCACTTATCCCTAGATGACGGTAAACATCGTTTAAGGACGATGATTCATAATCGTGTCCAAACCTTTCATTTTAACGAAATTCTTGTTGATAGATTTTTATTGTTCGACGACTTTTTGTTAGGAAATTTTATGCCAATTCCCTTTATTTTTATTTACCCACACGATCTTTTGTTGTCATGGAGAATATTAGCAAACAAGGAAAAATAAAGAATATAATGCACAAATTAAACGGACAGTCAAAACTTTTCACTATATAAAAAATTGTTACAATCATATAGATTTTCACTCACCAGTCCAATCCCAAAGTATTACAAAGAAAAATTATCTCTAACTTTGTGTGTTGATAAATATATACATCCTCACCAAGCATGTCTTTCTTCTCCTCCCCAGAAGCTGCCGGCAACTGTGCATATATATATGTGTGTGTGTGTGTATGTTTGAATATATAACTCACTAGTTTCAACCACCAATCTTGCACGCCAATTGAATATGTATGTATTCCCAAGACATAGCCGCCGTCTTATTTTCACAATGCAGTCGCCTTTTTTTACTTATTGGTTTTATCTCTCACAAGTCATACCCTAAAATAATGGAATACATCCACTATTTATAGGATCAATAATTACCTTTTTACTAATTGCAATAGAAGTCCTCCAACTTTGACTTTTGAGGCAATTATCTAACACTTTTCTCAACGCTGTCCCTACATGAGTCTTCTCGTAGGACTTCTAATTTAAAAGCATATGATTTTTGAACCTATAGAATTAAATTTCTTTGATTTGAAATTCTACCGGGACTAAGAGAAGTTGATATCTGCAATAATGGATTCACAGGAAGTATTCCAAATGGAATTGGAAACTTGTTGTCACTTCAAGGTTTGGAATTGGGCAGCAATGACTTGTCAGGTATTAATCTACCTCAGTAGTTTTGTTCCTGTTATTGTCAATGGAAATTTATTCTCATATGAAAGTTTTAACAAATATCCTGTAACAGGTACTATTCCATATTCGATTGGCAATGTATCAAATTTGGAGATACTTAATATTGACACAAACAATATTCAAGGACGGATTCCTCAAGAATTGGGACATCTATCACTTTTAAAAATAATTGATTTTTCGGTGAACCATCTTGTGGGTGAAATACCTGAATCCGTCTTCAATCTCTCCAATTTACGACAACTTTCGTTAACACTAAATAAAATCTCAGGCAATCTTCCATCATCAATAAACAATGGACTCCCTGTTCTGGAAAGTCTCTATCTTGGTGGTAATGGATTAAGTGGAGAAATACCTAGCGGTATTTCAAATTTTTCTAAACTTTCGACATTGGACCTTGCTCAGAACTCGTTCAGTGGACGAGTACCCATGAGTCTTGGGAACTTACGAGACCTTCAAACACTAAGTTTACAATATAATCAGTTGAAAAATGATCCTTCAATGGTTGAATTAGATTTTCTTAGCCCATTGACAAATTGTAGACAGTTGAAGCGCCTTCGTTTTGGATTTAATTCTTTTAACGGAACGCTTCCAAAAGTCTTGGGTAATTTGTCTCAATCTGTTGAAACAATCACCGGTGGCTTTTGTGGCATTAAAGGCATGATTCCGAATGAAATTGGTAATCTGAGCAACATGATTTACTTAGCAATCGGAGGCAATGAATTGACAGGAACAATTCCTGACACGATGGGTCAAATGAGGAAGATGCAAAATCTCATAATTAGAAGGAATAAACTGTGGGGGTCAATACCTGTCAACCTTTGCAATATGGTACATTTGTTTCACCTAGATTTGAGGAACAATCAGCTCTCTCAACAGCTGCCGGGGTGTTTAGGAAACATTAGTTCCTTACGAAATATCCGTTTAGATTACAATGGATTGACTTCTACTATACCATCAACTTTGTGGAGCAACAAAGAAATTCAAATTTTGGCATTGTCTCATAATTTGCTTACTGGTTCTCTGTCTCAAGAAATTGGCAGCCTGAAGAGTTTGAGAGAGTTACATCTGTCAGGAAATAAATTTTCGGGTGATATTCCTACCACCATTGGGCAAGTTCGGAGTTTGATAAATCTAACATTATCAAACAATAGACTGCATGGTTCTATACCCGATTCATTTGGTGATTTGAAAGAATTGGAGTACTTGGATCTATCTCGTAACAATCTTTCTGGTCTGATCCCCAAGTCATTGGAGTCAATGGAGTATCTTAAGTATTTTAACATCTCATTCAATAAACTCAGTGGCGAAATTCCGAATGGAGGACCTTTTAAAAACTTAACAAGAGATTCTTTCGTAGGCAATGGGGAATTATGTGGAGCATCTCGATTCATGGTCATGGCATGCAAAAGTAACACATCAAAATCATCAAGCAAGACCAGGTATCTGAAATATATTTTACTACCATGTGGATTGGTAGCATGTATAGTAATAATTACTGTTTGGTTTGTGAGACGTAATAGAAATAAATCTCTTCCGACTCAGTCTAGTTTCCCTATTGCCCTCAGCATGAAGAGGATTTCATATTACGAAGTTCTTAGTTCTACTAATAACTTCAATGAAGAGAATCTAATTGGCAGAGGCAGTGTTGGTTCGGTATACAAGGGTCTATTTTCTGATGGGATAATTGCAGCTATTAAGGTTTTCAATTTAGACGTGGAAGGTGCACTCAAGAGCTTTGATACTGAGTGCAGTATATTGTGCAACATTCGACACAGGAATCTCGTCAAGGTAATTACTTGTTGTTCCAACCTTGATCTCAAAGCCTTGGTGTTGGAATATATACCTAAAGGAAACCTTAGCAGTTTGTTATACTCTTCCGACTACTGCCTAAGTATAGTTCAAAGACTGGAAATAATGATAGATGTGGCAAGTGCATTGGAATATCTGCATCATGAGTATACGTCCCCAATTGTCCATTGTGACTTAAAGCCCAACAACATACTTCTTGATGAAGATATGGTTGCCCGTGTGGTAGACTTCGGAATTTCAAAGCTCTTCAAAGAAGACCAGAGAATTTCAGTAACCAAGACTTTGGGCACCATTGGTTATATGGCACCAGGTAAAATGTTTTATAACATACTTATATATAGGATTAGATGTTATGCTTATAATTTCACTAAACGTCATGCTAACGGTATATTATTTCGATCTGTCAATCTACTCACACAAAAATAAAGCAAGCAAGATAGAGTTAGTTTATGTATTATTATATTCATTTAATCTTCTTACTGTTGTTTTATTCAATTAATTTTTTTTTATTAGGACAGTAGGTGAGTCAAATAACTAAAAAAGAGGAGAAAGGGAACTGAAGGGGTAAATTTTTGCAACTTATAGGTTTAGCATTTTAAGTAATTCTCAGGCAAAGCCAGGGTCCTTTCTTTTTAGTACTTTCTTGTTTTCTTAATTTTCTCATTAAAATTTTACATGTTATTTTTATCACATGTGTCAACTTGTAGAGTATGGATCGACAGGACTGATATCGACAATGGTAGATGTTTACAGTTATGGGATTATATTGATGGAAACATTTACCAAAAGGAAGCCCACTGATGCTATATTTGAAGGAGAGTTGACTATGAGGAGATGGGTGATCGAATCATTCCCTGATGCAATAATGCAAATTGTAGACATTGATGCAGTGAACGACGTTGAAGAGAATATTCGATCTAAAGAGAGATGCATCACATCGATGATGGGGTTGGCTCTAGAATGCACAAGTGATTTGCCGGAGGAGAGGCTCAATATGAAAGATGTTTTAACAAGGATCAAGGAGATCAAAACTGAATTTCATCCGGGCATAACTATGCGTGTACGTCAGGATACATTGGGTCGACGGGGACCAATTTTGGGGCGGCCATAGGCCCGATACAACCTGTGAGAACAGCTAGTAATGGCCCCAAGCCAATCTGTTTTTCAATAGTGTGGCACTTTAGGAAACTGGAAGCATGTTTAAGAATGTCATCGTTATTAATGTTGGTTTTATAAATTCCGTATATTTGGTGATTTAAAGTCGTTATTCCTTATGTACTGTTTTATTGATTTATAGTTCTGGTGTTGTCTGTGATTTTTATTTTGTTGCTGATTTTGTGAAAGATAAATGAAAGTGTGTTTTCAATAGCCTAAGCCATGTTTTTATGATTTCAACAGTTATCAGGGTGTTTATGAAACCTTATCTCACTACGACGAATTTATTTAGCTTGTAATGCATTGACTTCCACGAAGCTGATGACCTTGTGGTACAATAAAGAACTTCAAATTTTGACGGTCTTATAGTTTGTTCATTGGTTCTCTAACTCCAAAAATTGGCAGCATGAAGAGCTTCAGAGCGTTATATTTATCAGGAAATCAGTTTTCGAGTGATATTTCAAGCACTATTGGGTTTTTATCTAGAAGTAAGTTTTTGGACCCCAGAAACTAACTTCTAGATAAAAATATGCTGGCCCATGTCAGAGATTATGGCATCGCCAAGCTCTTCGGTGAAGACCAGAAAATTTCGATTTCACATACCAAGACTTTTGGCGCCATTGGGTAGATGACACCTGGTCAATTTTTTTGTCGACTATTTATACATAAGTTTAACACACGTCATAGCTGTGCATGTGTGTCATTCCACCTGTGTATTCATTTAAATTGATGGGGTAAATTATGAGAACTTCAGCAGGGCATTCATTAAAGTACTTCCTCGTATCAGACTGGGCAAAAGCCTTGCTGTGCTTTGTTCCCAATGTTATATTCACCAGTTTCTTATTTACTTTCCAATTTCAGATTTTCTCTGTTAATTTGATCACATATCGAGATTTTGTATACCGATCATCTGGATTAATGTCGACTATGGCAGACGCTTATAGCCATGGGATTAAACATTTACGAAAAAAGATGCCCACAGATGATATACTTATAGGGGAGTTAACCATGAGGAGATGGGTATTCGAATCATTCCTTGATAAAATGATGCAGATTGTAGACGTGGATGTACTCAACTAGATCTTGAATGCACGATTTTGCCTGAGTAATGGCTCAACATGGAATTTGTTCTAACTAGGCTCAAGAAGATCAGAACTGAAGTTTTTTTCTTAAAATCTAAAGATCTTTCTGGGCAATGCAACATATCCATCTGAAGAAATTTTAATGTTCAGAGGGAAAATCTGAAAATCAATCAGAATAAATAGATAGTAAGTCATAACTGTTACACATCTAAACTCAAACCTGGAGCGATGTAATCTCACGAAAGATTTTCATAACTGGCTAAGACAGACAATAGACACCACAAAGAAACAAAGACATAACGAGGACTAAAAAATAATGAGTGATATGACCAAGGAGTTCTGTCCTGATCTGGACATATTTTTGTATGTCAATTAACTAAAATTTTGATGGCTAACCAATCCATGCGGGCAATGTATACAAGGAGAAAATCCACAACCTCGTGACTGTTAGGACTCTGCAAAAATTGAGATACTTTTAATCTTGGCAATCTTCTAAACAGAGCAACAACCAACTTTCTTTACTGCTGAAACATCATCTTTCGAGCCAACATTAATGGTCTGCCCCTTCGGTAAAGCTGCGGGATCATCACCAACTTCAAGAGCTTTTCTGCTGACAAAACGGTATATCTGAGTAAGCACTTCTGTGAAGGAATTTTCTACGTTCATAGATTCCAGAGCCGAGGTTTCCATAAAATATGTGTTCTCTCTTTCAGCAAATGCTGTTGCGTCTTCTGTGGAAACAGCTCTCAAGTGACGTAAATCTGCTTTATTTCCGACAAGCATGACAACAATGTTTGAATCTGTGTGATCCCTGAGTTCCTTCAACCACCTCTCGACATTTTCAAATGTCACATGACGCGTAACATCGTATACTAGCAAAGCACCAACAGCTCCTCGATAGTAGGCACTTGTGATTGCACGATATCTTCAGCAATAATCATACATTGAGACAAATATTCCCACAATAGGATGATTACAAAGTTGCATATTGAACAAGGAGGAAAAGTACCATAAAATTGAACTAAATTACAGTTTCTAAAGCATGACTTGACCTTGTAATTCATAAGCACAATAATGATGAAAAATCGTGGTTCAGAATGGCAACAGGTATTAACATAATATTCAGGTTAAAGAAGAAAATGCAAAGATGATATGTAGAAATCTAAAAACATGAGAGACCACAATTACTAATTTATATCAGATTTAAATTAAAACAATGAAACAGGAAAGGTTTCATTTTGCATCATCAAAATCTCACTCCATATATGGACCAAAAGGGGAACCAACATTCATCCACTATAAAAGAATTCACATGAAGTAACCTAAAATTTATATCTACATTCAATCACCATCCCAGATCTCAAATTTCTGTACCAAAAAATGCACATCGCTGTAAAACCTCAATAAACACAGATATTGGTTAACCCATCAAAGATGTACACAAAAAGTATAGAACAAATAAGATGTGTACCGTTCTTGTCCGGCGGTGTCCCAAATCTGGGCCTTGACAACTTTATCTTCAACACGGATACTTCGAGTGGCGAATTCAACGCCGATAGTCGACTTAGACTCTAAACTGAACTCATTGCGGGTGAATCTGGACAGTAAATTCGATTTCCCGACACCGGAATCGCCGATGAGCACCACCTTGAACAAGTAATCGTAGTCGTCGTCCGCTCTGTATGCACCCATTTCTACTTACTGGGGTTTATGTGTGTGTATATACACACACTGAATGTATCTAATCTGGGTTTTGTAGAATGAATGAGTGTGAATCTGAGGTGAATCACGATGACTGCGCGCCGTTCGGAAAGGAATGACGAAGAAGAATAAATATATAATAAAATTACTTTCCTTATTTAAAAGATTTGCACTATTCATCCTCGACCAATTGTTTGAGTAAAAATTAGTTCTTATAGTTTCACAATCGCTCTTCAAAAGATAATTTTCGCCTAAGGGATAATTTTGCACCATCCTTGCGGTCGAGCCCAAAACCCACCGACCTGCACCATGTCCATCCAAATAGGAAGTTTTCGTCGTGCCATTTACAGAATTGTATATGAAAGAAACAAAGTTTGAAACTTTGAACTAATATTTTAAAGTAGGAGTGTCCATAATGGACAAATGACACCCCCTATTGGTCGGCGCCCCACAATAGGGAGGTATGGACACTCGGCGCCTCACAATAGGGGTGCCCCTCTATGTACACATGACAAAATCATATTTTGAATTCATAGTTTAACAAATCATGTTTGAATCGGTCAAACAAAAGCCATCGACATATTGGAGTCGCATGTGAAAATGCTTCATCCTATGAATCACCTATATTTATGCATTGAGTAGGTAAGTGGCATGATACTTGTGAAGATGGCATCAACAATCATAATGTAGCACAAGGCTACCTGGCAAATTTTCATTTTTCTACGTGGTTTGACAATGGTACGATATGCTTTGTCTAACTTTTAAATAAAACAAGAGAATTCATGGAATACCTTATATTATTATCTCTTTCGATGTTTGATGAATTTTTAATTTCTTATTCCGACTATAACACTATGTGACATAGCTGAAATTCGGATAAAACACCAGAGTTTATAGAACACCTCATATTAGTATCTTTTTGGCAGCATATAGTAGTGGTTTGTTGCATTTGGAACTTGGAAGTCAATTTGTGGGGGGGAAAAGTCTACTATATCAAAATTTCCAATTAATGCAGGTTCAAGTTCATCTCGAACCGAGTTATCCAACTCACTTTTAACTCGGAACCCAATTGAAAATGGCGACGGGTCTTCTGATCAGTTATTTGTGCTTCTCTCCTCTCTTCCACTTCTCATATTCCTCTTCTTTACGTTTGCCCGTCGGAGTTCATCCTTTAGGTGATCCCCTATCTATAAAGATGAATTTTTTTATTAAATTACATTCTATTGTACTTACGCATGACATATGTTTGTGGAATTGCAGATGAGAAGTACTTTGATAGAAATGTGATCAAATGTAAAGATGGGTCCAAATCATTCACCAGAGACCGTATCAATGACAATTTTTGTGATTGCCCCGATGGCACTGACGAGCCCGGTAACTCATTGTTCCTTGTTAAAGTATTGGCTTTTATTTTGGTTTTATTACAAGTTTCAATGATCATTAAATTGAAGAACTTGTATAGTCAATTTAAGTGCCGAAAGAATAGGCTTTAGCAAGAAAAAATGGTAAAAGTAGAGTTCTTAATTGCTGAATAAGTACTTTAGCATCTATTTTCAATAAAGCTATTCAGGACTACACGTAGGTAATCGCCCTACATGATATACATGTGGCCAGGGGCGAACGCATACATTTTGAGTTATGGGACACAATCATACCCTATACAAATTGAATACTTTGTTCTTAATTTTTGAATGATTCATACTTGACTTGAAAAAATGCAGATTTACATTTAAAAAACATTTATTCATTAATATTTTGCTAATTATTTTCATCCATTTGATTTCGAAGAGTCATTTTATTAATGTTTTGTTCATCACAAGAAAATGCATATTTACGTTTAAAAATTTTATAATGTATTTGATACAAACTATCAATTCAAGTAATTGAAAGGAAAAACATATAACTAATATTTAATACTAATAATCAATCAAATAAACACAATTCATTAAATATAAATCCAATTGGATATAATGAGTTAAGACGCATTCTATATACACAGTTTGATAGGAGAATGCAAATTTAGGTTCTAATTACTTGAAAATTTGATTGGAAAGTGAAGATTTGTAGTAAATGTGCTAGTTTGTAGAGAAATTATATACAAATTTTAAAAAATTAGANTTCTATATATATATTTTGATCGGAGAAAAGGAAAATTTAGGTTCTCATTAGTTAAACTTTTGATTGGAAAGTGAAGATTTGTAGTAAATGTGCTAGTTTGTAGAGAAATTATATACAAATTTTAAAAAATTAGAAGGGTTAAGATTTTGTTAAAAGGCGTGAGGAAAAGAATAAAAGAGAGCAAGAGAAAAATTCAAATTTATTGTGATTTTGCCCCTATTCGGTGGAGATTAAAATCAAAATTTTATTAAATTTTGATGAAAGTTAAACAGTTATGGATTCTATGAAATATGTTATTAAAATTAATTGTTAACTTTGATTTAGATTAAAATTTAGATTTCAATCAATATCAAACACAATTTTATAAAAAAAAATCTCAAAAG